>QVRM01002779.1:0-32212 GCA_003439945.1 Dermanyssus gallinae
CGATTATTTTTTGTGTGACATGTATATTTCAACACACATGTCACCCTTTTATACCAGAACGCTTAGAGGGGCAGCGTAACGTTAAGATATATACGATTACCCCAACAGACCTTGTGGATGCTTGGTCGGTGACCATATCTCTATTATTCAATTCAATTCAATACGCCCTCTATTCTGCTAAGGGGACAATACTTACAATATTTGTATGTTACGAACCGTTACCTAGACTCATATAACAGCCAGTTTACATGTCTGCCGATTTATTCGCCGTTAACGTGTAGCAGGTTATTGCCACGAAACATGTTATTTACACGATCTTCTTTGCACTTTATTTTGACGATTTAGTGTTACCGCAATTGTTAAGATGGTTTTGGCAAATGCTAAATAGCTCGATATATTTGGCGAGTTTAAAATCCGACTGTACGTGCGATAATACATTCTGGATTGCAGGGTTTGTATAATGGGATTACGGCAATCTTACACCTAAATGAGACACGACGAAGGAACTCCTTTGTGCACTTTTAATTGCTTCAATGTGTTTTGTATAAATAAGGCCGCTAACCTCACATCCATGGGGCAGAACAGCCAAACCATTAGAACCCGCATGTAAAAATCGTAAACCAATGATTAAAAAACAACGAAATATGGTGCATATAAGACTAAGGATGACTTTGTAATATGAATGCTGAAATCCAGTTAGCTGTCACCGTAACCCCGAGGCCCTATTGCTATTGGAATAAGGGCGGGCTCCCCATGTAGTATGTAGCTATAGGCCTCATTTAAACACAATTCTGCACATTTTGGCACTGATATACTCATTTCATTATCTATGTATCGTTTCAATCGCATTCTGTAGTATTTGTATTTCGTCAGCGGCGTTAGGAGATCCGTAAATTTTATCGGTATAGTATTAATTCCGGAATAACGTTATTTTAAAGGAAATATGGAAAATAAAATGGGCCAAGGCTTGATTCCCTAAAGAACGCCAGAGGGGCAGGTACCTAACTCACTAGTGCTATTTTCGACGCGAACACAGAAGTAGGATAACTAGCAATCCATGACAAAGAGCGAGTATCAACAAACGAGTACCTTAGTTTTTGTACAAGTCTCACATGGTTTCCTCTATCAAATGAATTCGAGAAATCCATTTATACACAATTAAATACCAGCCTACAGTTTATTCTAAAGGCCAATTCTAAAGGATTCGTCACCTTAATCCATTTCGAGAGGTTGAGTTGCCGTAGGTTTACCTTAGTAGGTCGAGGCTTGGTAGCGTGGTGCATTCCGCCTGCGCCTCGCGACCGGAGAAGGCACATAGGTGCGCGGGTTCGAGCCCCACCATTGCACCCCGTCTATGAAGCATTGCAAAAAGCAGTCCTGTGGACGTTAGATCTTGGCTGAGGTTCAGCCCGAAAGGTATTTATAAGGTTTACCTTTAGTAAAACCATATTGGTCCTCATCCAATAAGTCAGATTGAAGAAACTTAAGGGTATAGTCCACTAGCAGTCCTTCAAATACGATACGTGCGATTGATGATTGCGTTGCAGGTCTATAATTATCTACATTCGATTTTAGGCCCTTCCTCTGTACAAAGGGTACGACTGACTGCCAAAAAAACATTTGTCAACAGTGCGATCCTCATTAAACCTACTGAATATTACCAAAGGGGTTCAGATCAAACAGACCACTATCTTCTTATAAAGTATGGGTGATAAGTAATCAGAAGTAAAGTTGCACTTTTTGGTTTTCTTTTTTTTAACTTAACGGGGGGTTGGATGGTAATGCACCATCTCTTTTTTATTGAGACATCTGTGCTCCCAGTTTTTTTCGATCATGGTCGATTTTTAATCCACTCCGGCATTCACCTTGGTTTAAATTGGGAACCATGAAAACCAATTTAGGAGTGGCCGGCCTGAGTCTCGAACCCAGGCCTCCCGAATGCAAGGCAAAGGCTTTTGTCACTAGCCATCTTGCTCGGTTAAGATGATTAACCACCACTTAGTAGGCGGTTGCTTCATTTTGGTAAGGATATTATGTTCTGATATTTTTCAATATAAACAGTCGCGTCTTAAGGCCACGTCGTTAGAAATACCTTCTGGAACTGAACCCCCTTGGGCAACACAACCGACGAGAAGAAATCCTTTAATGAATTTACTTTAGAAGTGTCGTTAACCAGGACTGTCCGGTCGAGATTTGAAACCATACTATGGGCTAGACGCAAAGGCTTTGGGCATGCTAGACTGTAAATATCAGACCTTGGATGGTGAGTTGGTCTATCCAGCTAGCCCCCATATAAAATGAATTGTCCGGTATGTAATGTGGGCGGACAAAATATATAGGGCGGACTAGTTCGCGACCTCATGTTGTTTGTCTCCAATTGTTTTTCGTGTTTCCAAGCACGAAAGGCGACATGCGCTTGTTGTCTGAAATAAACACTCTTATACTCAATATGTTTGTAATTGCCGGAGGTTAAGTGACGTACCCCACTTGGTTCATCATCAGTCGCGTAGGAGTCTGCCTAACTTCAAAAAGACTGCTACTTTGAGTTGGAGGGCGATTACAAAGCTGTCTTACGCTGGGGTGAGTCCGCTGCAGCTAGACTTTTAAGCTCACTTGATTTTTTTGCTTAGACTTTGTCCCAATAGAGCCTCTGCGCGGAAAGTATCTTATTGCGCCGACGAACCTATTGTGGCCGTACTCCTAACCCGGGAAGGTTCGTCCTGTAATACACAATGGACGCCTTAAGAAGAAATTTTTCTGACTGCCAAGAGCTTTATTATTAAATTCCGTACTGGTCAAACTGACAGATCTCCTACAAACCTGCTTTGTAGGAGACACCGATACCGCGTTTATGCCCATAACCTTCTGCGCGAGGTTTGCTCGCGTTAAACGAAGGATAGTTCCATAAGGCCCACTGAATGACCGCAAAAGTCTGCGTCTGGACTAATACTAGTAACATCGTAACAGCCATCATTCTTATATGAAGGTGTATCCGTACCGTACCGTATCGAATAGTCTCGACCGAAACTCTCCTGGTCCTAGCCAAATTGCTGCCATGGGACCTCCTAGTGGCTGAACGAAGTCAAACGTATCTAGACGAAAGTCTGGATCTCACCAGGGCCAAGAGTGCTACCATATCGGCCTGGCATGAGGAATGGGCGCAGTTAAGACCCGGTGTGACCACAGGGAGCTGGACCAAGAGTCTGATACCGGACCTCAGGGTATGGTATGACCGCCGATACGGGGAGCTTTCCTACTGGACGACTTAGGTTCTGACCGGACACGGCCAGTTCCAGAGCTACATGTCAAGGATCAAGAAGACCATCAGCGAATTCTGCGTACTGTGCGACTCTGGAGAAACGGACAACGTAGAGCATACTGTTCTGCGGTGTGATGCGCTCAGGGAAGCACGGGACGCAGCACCAACTGCTGTGAGAGGCCGATCTATCAAGGAGGTGGTCGCCCATATGATGACTTCGGCGGAGGCATGGAGGGAGGCGACGAACTGTTCGACGCCGTTTTGACACTCAAGACAGCCAAGGAAACGGCCAGGCGGGAGAGTTTTGAGCGGGTCTCTCGTGAGAGTGGTCGAGACGAGGAACCGAGGGAGGGGGGAGGGGGTGGGGAGCAGCCAGCCCTCATGGTCTTGACGCACCCTCACAGGACGGATTACAAAATGGCATCTCCCTATCCAACCGCAGGTAGACATGCGAGATGATAGTCAGGAATAGAGCTGATTGAAGGAGAACGGCAGAGACGCCTCTTCCACGGCTTCGAAGTAATGCCAAAGTAATACCGAGCCTTGGGGAGGAATCCGGGTTTAGTGGGTTTGCGAGTCCAACACTAGTCACGCAGGCTGCTAGTGACGCATGTGCATCAGGCATTCCCGAAATTTCTCAGAACAAAAAAAAGCCACCATTCTTAACGCGAAATGGCACTGAGGCAGCTATCGACTGCACTCGCGTTCTCTAGAAATCTCAGGAGGTGCTAGCTATAGTCGTAAAGCTAGATGGTAGCAGTGCATTTAACAGTGTTTGCAAAAATTGTCTTCTAAAGGCAGTTGAACAGTATGGCCTTGGGCCTACACCACTGTCCCGAGCTGGCATATAAGGAGTCATCGCATTTATTATTATTGGCGGATCACTGCATCCAAGATACTCAAGAATTAAAAACATTTTTAGGGAGGCTGTTTTTATTTCTAGACTATTATCCGTCTTCTGCGGGCTTGGATCTTAACCTGACGTATATCTTCAATGTACGGAGGACTGGACATGTTAAGATATCTAGGGTTTTCCCAACAGTCCTTGCGGCAGCATGGCCGCTGACTTTCAACGGTACGGTTTCTCATCTATTTTCAATGAGCATAGCTCAAAGAAAATTCGATCAACAACAGGGATCGAACCGGCGACACTTCGGTAGATGACAACCATAACTAGCGCACTAGTGCCCTAGACTACGTTGCCACATCCAAGATACTCCTCTAAAGCCCTTCGTTGTTCTTCTGTCCGTCAAAGCGCTTGATTCGCTACAAAGGGAATTCAATGTGTGGTACTTGGATGACGGTGTCCTCGCAGATGGCCTACCAGCCGTGACGGAACAAATCCCCAAGGCGTCTGATTTTAGGGACAAACGTGGAATGACCTCAACCCTCGTGAAAGCAAGATTCATGTTGCCGAGCCATCCGGTCTAAATGAATCTTTGTTGCGTAACATAGTGAACTTATACGTGGCTTACGTACACGGCCTCCCTGTACTCAGCAAAAGCCCCCTAGTACTGTACTACTTTTAGATTCCTCACTGCCAGAGGACCCTTCTTCACAATCTGTGTCAAGCTTCCTTGATAAAGCCTCAGAGACTCAGAGGACCAGGCTTAGGCGAATTTCCTTGAATAGGTAGCGATTTGGTTGTGCGCGTAGCCCAGTGCACTTCTGGGAACATTTTAAGATGAGGCGCGCATTCGTGTTAGCTTAGGCCTTCGGCTGAGTGCTAATTTGGTTCAACGAACGCGTCTGCTCGTGTGGCGAACCAATCTTGCCTCCTGGACTAGCCAGTATCCCTAGCGACGGGTGTCTGTCCAGGCATGCTGGCCTAAATCGCATTTTAGCGCGCTTTTAGAAAAGCAGGCTTCTCGTGTGTCCTCAAGCCTTCTGGGCTATGCTCCTACGATGCTAGGCCGCCAGATGCTATGAATCTCACAGCCTTCAAGAACGAAAGGAGCTCCAGGCGGGGCGTGCTTCCCGCATAGCTGAAGTGATCAAGCTTGACTGCTATATATATATATATATATATATATATATATATATATAGAAAATATTGTAATGATTTATTTATCATTTGCAATACGTTTGCACACTCGGCAGTGCTCGCCTTAATAAAAATGGTGGTAAAAAGGTGTCACGTGAGGTTAAGAATCACCTGTCCTTGCTTGATAGTAGCCCCCGCTCTTATGGACCCGGTGCGAGCGGTATAGCCTTAAGGTTCCTTGCAACGTTAAGACGGTAAGATCCATAAGATTCCTCTTTGTGACACCGAGCCCCAAGAGCGTCCTCGCAGATTCGGAGTCCCATACACCACTCATAGAGATAGTGATGGATCCGAATCTGCGAGGTTTTTGCGGGTCGGTGAACGCCGCTCTTAGGAACTCGACGTCATATTTGGTGATCTTGTCCTGCCGCGCTTTGCCAGATCCCGGTTCGGGCCGCAAACCTCGGCATCTAAAACCCAGACCACGGTAGGTGTTGTTATTACGAGGTCGGGCTTTAGACCCGGTGCGCCCGGTCGACGGAATACTCGCTCACGAACCATCTCATGACACCTCTTGCGGAGAAGACGCGCCGCGCGATCACAGACGTCGTCATGTCTCTTTATAGTTGTTTGTGTGTTGTATCGCACATCTGAGCGACATGAGCCAACGTCTTAGGCGCATGAAACCCGTGCCTACAACGTTTGTTGTAGCCCGTGCGTCCCTAAGCCAATCAAATAAATACTCCTTACCAGATAGGTAGGGCATACCCTTAATCCAGTAATGTACAAAGGGCGTTTTGTGTTCATTTTTCAAAATGTGCCCCATCAAATGTGTTGTGTAGTTGTTGAGACCAGTAATCGGTCTTTTGTGTAGCGGTCTCAATGGAGGTTCCCAAGCGCTCGCAAAGAAGTCTTGTTTTCGCAAGGTCTTTTTTGAAGTGCTCGGTGATTAGCATCCATTGGACCCCCGGGTGCGTGGAGTGTTGTAGTTCTATCAGATCTGAAGATAAATATTTGGAGGCAGGGGATGTCCAGACCGCCGTGTGCTGTGTGCATGTACAGGTAGGCGTTCGGCACCGAGTTTTCGAGCTTAAGCCATTTTGACTTAACAACATTTCTGATCTCTTTATCTAGGTCGCTAAGGAGTGCGTAAGATGGTCTGGGACGGGAGACCAGTTTATATAGGAGGCGGGGAATGAGAAAGTCTTTCAAAAATATGAGTCTTTGGTGTGGTTTAAGAGGAGCTATCATGAGTCTGTTGAGTAAGTTAAGGAGTATATCCTTGGTGGAGTCAACTCTGCCAATGCTGTCAAAGTCGAATCCCAGATATCTCCCGCTGCCGGCAACTGCCGCTCTACAACGTTAATTGCAGGTACATAAATAATAAAACCTTTACCTTCCTTGCTATTAAATAGGTGGGAGATAAAAAAAAAGCTTTTATTAGTATTAATTTTAAGGCCTTGGGATTTCAAAAGGGGATCCGCAATATTAAGGAGCCTTTGGAGAGTAGATTTCGTGGAGGCTAGGAGGATGAGATCATCCGCAAAGGCTCAGCCCATAAGGCGGAAGTCATCATCATAATATATATATATATATATATATATATATATATATATATATATATATATATATATATATATATATATATATATATATATATATATATATATATATGACAATATCATATTTATTTCACTTATATTGAGTATGCATTTAACATAAACAATTATATAGATTTGCGGCATCTATTTTAGGCGCCATGGAGTGAAATAATTATTTAAAGAATTTGCAATAATACGTTCAGACCTCACAATTGTAACATTATTTAACATTGAATAAATTATATAGATTATACAATTATACAGTCAGCTGCTCGCGGCATGTTATTCGAGAAAGGCTGTGCAGTGATCTCTACGCAAGGGCCAAGCAGGCAGACGCATGAAACTTCGTACACACCTGAGAGCACAGTCGATAGACGCACTCGGTGTACTCCTCGTGGAAGTTCGTATTCGAGCAGACCAGGTGATGATAGCCATGAACTATTTATCTGGTATAGACGTGGCAATTGTCACATGCAAGACAAGACCAGAGGTGAGAGGCTTTGAAAATATCCAGGTCTCCGACTTCTCGTCGGACTTGTTCAACTATATTTTCCCATTCCAAGATAAAGCTCTCGAATGGTACTGTACGCGACGTCTTCAACCTCAATCGAATTATCTCAACAAACGGTGCACAGCCTGACATTAGGTACACAAAGCGGCTCCTTGCCCGCATTGGCAGGCAAAGTGCTCGCTTCATGCACATTGTGAAACTCTTTTCAAACAAACCAAAGTTTGCCCGAGTGAGGTGTTCCCATGCTCTGTCAACACCAGACATCAGCGCTGGAACAATTTTGAGGTAGAAAAGCGCTACTGCTGTCGGGATTGACAGTCGCCGGACATCGCCTACCTCTTCATGAAGATAAATTAGGGCTCTGCGCGCTGTCTCGACGATGTGAGCAGTGAAGGTCGTCCCAGTATAATGAGGCCGAAGTCCCAGGTACCGGAATAAGTTGACAAATTCCAAGAATTGGCCGCCGCAAGGTATAACGTCTTTAGCAGCCAATCGACCTCCTCTTCTAAATTTCATAGCCTTGGTCTTCACGGCATCTATTTCCAGCCCTCTTGAGACAAGGAACACCTCTGCCAGAGAAGTGATGCGCTTGATGGCACCCAGGTCGTGATGAGCGACCACTATGTCATCTGCGTGCATCACAACTGTGGCCTTCTGGAACTCTTGTCGAATATAATCGACATCGGAAAGCAGAAGAGTGAAAGAGACGCAGCTCAATGGGTCGCCTTGCGGGGTCCCCACATTTTGGCTTACCTGCAACACTTCCTGCTTTCCTTGTACCAGTAAGGTGTCCTCATCAAAGAAGCTGGAAATTACGCTCGGAAGTGAGCCACCAACCTCTGCGTATCGGAATGATTTCATCAGGAGATCTATATATATATATAATACGGAATACTCTTGTGCGCTGCGGCAAGGGTGAGTTTGTATCGAGGTAAATGAGAGCTAGCATTACCACATGTACAATGAATGGCTGGGCAGGTCGCAGCTTTTCGAAACCGGCATATCGTGGTCAGAATACGTGCGGCGTGCATTTAACCAGAACTTGACCGGAAAGCATTTCACATCAAAACCGGGCATCCACATTACGAGGAGCTTAAGATCAACGATTGGGATCGAACCGCTAATTCACACCTCTCCACTTTAGATTAGGCCCCATTCAATCGGGGCTCAAGTCTTTGTTGTTGTTGTTGTTGTTACAGTTGCCGCTGCGGTCATTGTTGAAGTCGTTGTAGCTGTTGCTGGCATGGGTGGCATTGTCGCTATTGTTGTTGTTATTATAATTGTTGCTGCTGCTGATATGGGTGTCATTGTTGCTATTTTTGTTATTACTGTCGTTGTTGTTGTTGTTGCTGTTGCTACTGTCAGCTCCACAGACTATACATACATACGAGTATAATGGTAGCAATTGGCAGCCACATGCTGCCTTTGTGTACGCATAGCTGCTCAGCAACAAAATTTGACAAGTTGTTGCGGAGCCGCCTCATAATCGTCTCCCGCAAATTTCGTCGATTTACAAAACTGCTTTGTTGACACTGGTGTTGTTGTTGCAATTGTTATCGTCGATGTCACCTCTACTGTCGCAACTGTTTGCTGCTGTCAGCGTCCTGCTCTCACTGTTGCCGTTGTCCTCGCGGGTTGTTCAAATCTAGTCGTCGTAATTATTTATACTAATGTATATAGGGCGACATCGATTTACGCTATTTTCTTCACTTGAACATCATAGCGCAATAATGGCTGCTTGAACGTTATTATCAGAAATCAGACTCTTACAGATTAAGTTGCGGGTAGATGTGACCGCTAAAGCTGGCGAGAGGTTACTTGCATTGGCTCGATCCCGAAAAGTGAGGTGAAACGATCGCTCTTATTTTTTAGTTTATTTCACCTTTAAGAGATGTGTAAACGTATTTCAGTATAAGAGATGTGTAAACGTAAATTCAAGTATTTACAGTCTGTTCAAATGTGAATATATGTATTATATGTATGTTCGAGTACAGGGTATGTAAGTCGTTCCGTAGTTCCGTTCATCATTCAGAGCTATTTTCGGTGCGCCGATTTTGTAAGCGATTTACTCCGGCGTTACCGCCACTATACAAGTATGGTAAGATCAAGGTGCCGTTCTTATCCGTCACGGTCCAGCTCGACTTCAGCATGTGAACGAATACACGCTGTCCGCATCTGTCCAGATGATAGATCGCACGTTGCTTTGCTGGAGTCGAGGAGATGTGCCTCTTGCAACGATCGAAACTAATTATCGAAAAAGATAACAACGCACGTTTGTATCAATGATTAAAGTAAACACGTTGTAGGTGTCTTTCACGATGACATACAGAGTAAGTGTACATCATATACATTTATTATTATTATTATTATTATTATTATTATTATTATTATTATTATTATTATTATTATTATTATTATTATTATTATTATGTCTGATATTCGATAAGACGAGGTCACGTCTCTGGGCATATCTATTCTAGATTTGTAGGCGCCATCAAATTGAAGCACGAAGTCAAGTATTTTATCAAATATAGCGAGGAAGTTCGAAAACCAGTCGGGATTTTTCTCTCCCTGAACATGTTTCAGGCTTAAGCCGTCGTAACAACATAATGGTTGCAAACATATGATATATGTGAAGACAAACCTGTCAGCATGCCCGCGCCAAGTGCGAGTCAAGTGGGAAGACAATGGTGGCTAACGTTTTGGAAAAATTAATTACACCTCCTACCGATAGTGCAGCTAGCCAATTTCGCGGAATTAGATCGTACGCCACTTATTGACCGGGGTTGACTTCGTTCTCTCTCATCATCACCATAATGTTGATATGAATATCTTTCATAATAATAATTCTTACAAATGCAGTTGTTATACCAATGCAACGGTCCACATCGCCGCTGCTGTCTGATGCATATTGTACCAAATTCGATAGATGCTTTGCAGTCATTAGCAAAGTTGAGCTATTGAGCTATTTTTACAGTGCCCAGATTTAGTGATTTTGCCTTCGAATTTCTCTCTCTTTTTATCTTGCCTTACACAAAGTTGATTTTGACGGAAAGAAGAGCCACGAAAATAGATTGTTTAACGCATGGAATGTGCAACGTGGGGATCAGAGTCCCGTCAAAGGCTTATCTACGCTACGTCAAAAATGATTTTGTTCGCTCGCCGCACAGATTGGGACACGAAAAGACGTTCTATAGCTTGACTTGGAACTTAAAGTCTCTAAAATGTAATAATATAACGTGCCAAGTTCCCAAAAAAGAAAAAACAATCTTCTATGATTTTTAAAGACTGTATAAACGCAGAACTCTCGTTTATGAAGTCTCGTTCATTTAGATGAAGCTAATTAGCGCATGCAAAACATTTTTATTTATTTTCTTATTTACAATGCACCCTATGTATGGGGATGTAAATTCAAACATACTATATATGGGCATATGACAGATCATATAGGACCATATAGTGTATGTCCATCAAGATATTTAATAAAACAGTTGACCATGACACGCCCCTTCATGATTAAACAGTCTGATGATACCCTGCGGGACAGATCCATAATTGGGTACATACTTACGGTCATACGTCTTAAACTCAGGAGTGACGACAAAAAGATTTTTCTTGTCTGAGTGTTGATCCGTATATATATATATATGGACTGGCTTATTACTGATCCTTCAGTACAGCTGCTTCTTGATGGCCCAGTCCAGGGCAGCGCACCGTCGCTGGTGTCCCATTAATATCTGCTAAATATATATCGTTATTTTACTAACATTTCAAAGTGAAAGGTGGCTTAGAGCTGTACCGTCTTCACAACTAGGCATTATTCTGGATCCATTACCACTTTCCACATGGTTGTGGCTGCTAGGGGCTTCATTTCAGTGCAGACCCATTTCTTGCGAGACATGCGAAGCCGAAGCAGCAACGGAGGTTTCACTCATCTGCCCTGAAAACTCTGGCAAAAATCTAAAACGAGCTCTTAGACAGGGCAAGACTGCGATACTTCCCACATTTGTCTTAATCATAAGCACACAAATAGTCATTTCATTATTGTGGTCGACAAGCGATTCAAAAGCCATCAATTTTTTCTAGCGCCAAGAACCTAGGGCGGGCGAATAAACGGCAAAATAATAGTTACGAGCTACGCCGGACAACATACAACATACAAAAAAGAAACACTTTGCAACACGTGCCGACTCATTGCCAGCATCAACGGCCGGACCGATGCTAATCTATGCTAATGCAAATTACACGTGGTGTGCTGTAAACTGAAGCTGGGCATTTTCTTGACGTTTCCTGGTGAAGTTTGTTCGGTGATCGACCGGCTTACTACTACCGCTGTAGCACTACTTCTCCTAGTACCACTACTTCGACCACTGAGACAGACTATGGCACGTGACATCAAACACTTTGTTATTCGGCCGGACGGGCATTTGCTGTTTCAACCCGGCGAACGAAAAGACTTATATCCGACGAGTGGCGTGTGACGGTGTCCATTATCAGTCGCGTTACCATCAAGATTATGACGACCGTTGCGACGACCCTTGTGACCACGGCGTTGGTATTTTTGGACGCTATTTCTTCGGGGGCGGGGGGAGGGTAGTGGAGGGAAGAGAAAGACTATTCATTCAGTCAAGCCAGGCTGGATAGTCTCGCATCTATATCGATCAATGCGGCTAGCAATACTTGAGCGGCGTAGTAAGTGGATGATAGAGTGAGTGGGGGGTGAGTTACGTTGGGCGACACTTGCGGTACTGCGGAGTATGCGACTCGATTGACTTGATGGGCGGCTTGGGCGACGCGGTCACCACCAGGAATCAAAATCTGCTACTGAACGCGCAAACGGAAGAAGGATGGTTCAACACGGCGAACAACGAACGAACCCTCCACCATGGCCCTCCCTTCGCCCTATCGTCCACCCGCACAACAGTAGCGCCAACAACGATCGCTGCTTGCGCAATGTATCGCATGAGGAGTTTCGTGGGTGTCTTGGGGACAACCTAATCAAGATTAGCGCCGCTACTGTCACATCAATTGTGACGATTGTCCGCTGGCTGATCCCGCCCGATGATAGGGTGGCATCTGTTAAGTCTGTGCTCCGGACTGCTACGAACACTCCGGAGGGATTTTAGCCAGTAGCCATAGCGGCCGGACTTCAGAGAGAGTGTAGTGTGTTCCCGGCCAGCGGAAAGTCTAGGGCTTCAATGCGCCCGAGTCACAGCGCAGGCAATGCGCCAGACCCTTCACAGCGCCAGCAGCAACCAACGGACCGAATTTTAGCCAGTGAGACAGATGACATCTCTCTCTAGCTACAGAGGGGATGGGCTGGGGGTGAAGGGGGCGAGGGGCAACTAGATTACCACTGGCATCTACCAACTGCAGTTAGTGCAGTTTTCAGCTATGGCAGTAAAAATCGGCGGCGGCGGCGGCAAACCCCCACAGACACAAACCACACGTTTTTTCAGCGTCCGCTCAAAAATCGCCAAGATCGTTTCGACCAACGAAGGAAGCGGCCGAAGATGGGCTTCACTTTCTGTCGGTAGCCGTTTCAACGTTTGACCGGCGGCAGCGTTCATTTCTTTTTCGTCGCTCTTGGCTCCCGATAGATGATACTGAACTTTTTCATATTGAATTGATAGATGTCTCATGTAGCAGAGTCCGACAATGACGATCATAGCAGCAGCAGTAGCAGCCGCAGCAGCAGCAGCAGCAACAACAACAATGGCGATGAAAAAAAGCGCCAAGAAGCACAAAAAAACGGGGCCATCAAGTGCATCTGCCTACCTTTGCTCGGGCAGACCGGCAGAAGTCGGCATTGACCAATCGTCAATGCGACGTAGAGGTGCTTAGACGCTTCGAAGGGTAAAAATGTACATCATAAAAGCAATTTCATTTTATTTTTATGTAAAATATAAACCGATACAAATTTTGTGTTAATATTGTGTTTGAGTATTTGAATATGTATGATCGGAAGCAAGCGCAAAAATTGGCCCGTATGGTGGGAATCGGCTACGACATATACTTTTAGTGGCGCGCATATATGTATATATATATACCAGTCCTAGCAGCCTTAATAAAATGTTTTAAGAATAAAAAGATTCCGGTGTGCAGTCTCATTGGTCGTTGCTTAGCTAAAGAAGAAGATTGTGACCTCTAGCCGTCCACCTACAAGGTACCTTATGTGTGTTTCAAGACCTTCAAGAGCGGCTGCACCAGCCCTGTAAATGCTACAGCTTCCCTGAAGTCCCATCAAGTAACGTAAAAACGACCCCGGTCAGAGTCGTTTGATAGATGAAAGTGACAGTTTGCACATGTCATAAGGATGAAATGCAGAAAAATGTATGGTTATCACCAATGGTACTGGCGTGCATCTGCCAGTGTGGGATGTGTAATCGGGGGAATCACTCCCAGGTCCGGGCCAGTTTTTGCATGACTTGGTGGGCATTCGACGCAGTTGCAGTATTCAAATACTAGCATATAGTACTTACAATCAGTGATATTAGGTATCTAATAGGTGAAGCGACCCTTAGAGGTCATAGTCTCCCTCTTTAGCTAAAAATATTTGACTTCCCCGAATTAAATTTCGAGCCATTTAGTCCTAGTATGCATATATATACATACTATTAGGAGAAGCCCAACTACATTTTTAAGGAAGAAGTCTGTCAGTGATCTTCTTTTTTCACGTGCAACTTTTATAGGATATTTAGGATAAATTCAGCAGTCTATTTTATATATAGAGAGTTTATATACAGGTTTGCGCGTGTTTGCATCTACATATTATTCGTCCGCGCAGAATATTGTTCGCATAAACGGAAATGCTCGCCCAAATAGAAACATTACGTGATCATAGCCCTCTTCATGTGTCACTGTAACGATGCAGCTCTTTACAGAGAAGTTTGATTCTACTTCTGATTCGAAATGGGTTTACGATTACGTTTTATGCACGACGTTTTTTCTATTATCGTCTTCAACCTCATTGTAGAGAGTGCTCTTCTGGTATGAGATTATCAATATGCAGCTATTGTATTATATATGCCATTACACGCTACTGGACGCGAACTAGTTAATAATACGTCGACGCTAATAAAGGTTGAGAGGAGTCCTAGAGTCGGCTGCATTGAGCCATGGCGGCTCACGGTCACTTTCTTCTATCAATTAACAGACCTTAAGAAACTGGCAAGCCGCAAACAGGTTCTCTACACGAGCACATGTGTAACTGCTTACCTAAGTTAGTTGAAGTACTCATATCGAGATAAAAATCTCTACGCATAGGCAGCTACGATCAAATTAATTAACAGTGCTTATACACTTGGCAACGGCCGTCTTTGCTACCTTGCCACTAAACAAAATATTTTATGTTTATTCCCCTGTCATCGATAGTTTTCGATCATCTGATCGAAAGGGGACGCACCAGGAGCAATACCACAAGCACGTACTTGTCGTATTGCTATATATATATATATATAAAGCAACAACTACAATCACTTCCCCCCCCTATGGTTAGGTTAGACTAGCTAAAGACAAGCTCTGTGTGTCTATCATATTGTCCTAGTGGTTACGTCGGCATTGTTTAACCACCTCTCAACCGTCGTGTGCGCTGGGCACAACACGCTGAGGTCACTGACCATTTGACTGGTTGGGCTCGATGAAATGGCCAGTGGTCATGCAAACGTCAACGGCCATGAACGTTTTCCTATCGATACGTGATCTTGCCGTCCCCCGGCGCATCACGCACCGCGCGCGCTACAACGGTACGCCTTGACCTCTGCGTCGCCGAGCCGTCACTATGGCTCGGGTCTGCTGCTCGTCTGCCGTAGATACGTTCCTCCTACTCACGGTCGGTCTGTAGGCGGAACGTAGTCGGTGTGGTGACAAAAACACATATGGCGCTGCGGTGATCGGGCACACCCGAAACCGACGGGGCAATCTGTGAAGCGGGAGGGGGGCGGGGTGCGGATGGAACATATTTATTACGCGCAGCCACACGTCAGTCAACAGAGACGCAGAACACGTCACTTGGTTCTAGCTGGTTACGTGTGCGGGGTACTTTTCCTTCTCCAGCCCCCGTCAAACCCCGGCGCCCCCGCCGCCCCCGGCGATGTCAACTTACCCACAACAATAACCGCAACCGCAGCAGCAGCAACCGCAGTACCAGCAGCGGTAGCTCTGGCAGTGCCACAACAAAAATGCCTGTGGTCCGAATTAATAGCAGCAGTACCAAACCCGCTCCTGCCGGATCGCGTTCCAGAATGCATGTATACGTCTATTTGCTCCGATCGGTGGATCACAAATTGACATGCTGTCATATAAGTGGACTCTTTCAATTTCTCCTTTCCCTTGTCTTCTCGCCCTGTACATATATATATATATATATATATATATATATACATATATATATATATTTATATACCTATAAATATATATATATATATATATACATATATATATATATTTATATACCTATAAATATATATATATATATATATATATATATATATATATATATATATATATATTTATATCTTTATTGTCTCCCTTCTCTCTTCTGTTTCTCGTACCTACCGGAACGCGACAGAGTCAAAATGCGTCAAAAAAATGTCCCCTGTTCACAGGTGCGTCCGCCTATGCGCTTTATTTCGACCGTTCGCTTCAGTTTGCCTCCTCCGCCCGCCGGCTCTTGATCGTTATGATCAAAGTCAAACAAAAAGCTGAAGATGAACAACAACGAGAAAGACAAGAAGAAGAAAACTAGGCGTTCAAACAAAATAGAGAAAAATGCTCTCGCCGTCGCCGATATTCTTCGCTTCGCTGAGCATACTTACCGGCATGCTTCAAGGCATGCCGTAGTAGTAGTAGTAGTAGTAGTAGCAAGCATAGATATCGCAGCAGTCGCATCGTCGGCATCTCTACGCGCGCATCAACGTGGCGGCTGTCATAGATATATATATATATATATATATATATACATATACAGCCACGCAGTGGTCCTTTCGTCGCGATTGATATATTTTCTATCGTCACGCATCATATCCCCTCTCAGCAGCACCACCTAGACTTCGTGAAGACTATGTCCGCTCGGCACCGACGGACTAAGCCGCTGAGAGGTACTCATTTGCTTATTACTGAATGGAGCATATGCAGTTTCTTGTGCACGGACGCGCGCTTTCTTAGCCTCTCTGTTTCGCCGCCTTCTTAATACTCGTTGTTGCCTTCAAGCATGCGTCTCGTTTAGGTCGCGTTCTGCACTCTGAGATCGTGTGCTTCGACGTGTGCGCTTCGTGACACGGTGACTTCGATCAAACTTCGATACGAGCGAAAAGCTACAGCAGGACGGGTGATCGTGGTGTATGTCGCAAGAACGTACGTTTTTGTTCCGGCTCTTGTTGAAACATGTTGTTACGAAGCAGTCAGCTGAAATGTAGTTGCATGTGGAACCACATGCCGGCAAAGTTCATGCGCCGAGTGTTAAATCTTGCTGCTGCTGCACATAAGTACAATTTTCAGGTTTGTGGCGGTGTAGTTTAGCCGCCCGACCAGTGCGCTAGTCACGGTTGCCATCGACACCGAGATGGCACCGGTTCGATCCCTGTTGTTGATCGAATGTTCGCTTGGTTTGAGCTATGCACATTGAGCATGGATAGGTGATAAAACCATACCGCTGGGCTTCAGCGGCCATGCTACCACAATGATTATTGGGAAGACCCTTGATAAATATCTCAGCATGTCCCGCGCTCGGTGCCGGTGGAAGAGAATTCACCTCACGGCGACTCCAACGGCCCGTAGGGGACAGGGAATAGTCTAGGATCGAAGTTTTGGTTTGGCCAACCGAACCGCACCCCGTTTGAGGCGAGCAGTGCACGCTTCAACTTTAAGATTTAACTCGCCTGCTGGCGAGATCATCCATATAAATGTTATTGAAACATTGCCTCGTTGCTTCATTAGTTGTCGATGTCCCATATCATATGCTACGTTCTACGTCAATAAGGACGCTAGTAGAATCGATAACGTTATTTTGGTAATTCTATAATTATTATTTAATTCGCATTTTACAAGAAGGGCATATTATCATAGATGATGGTGCCGCTGAGCATATGACGATCTTACAGACCTCTGGTGCTGCCCAGGGTGATGATCTTAGCCACCTGCTGTTTTCTGTGCTGGTGAACGACCTTCCTGAAGAGATACAGATCGGCACTCGCATGTGGACGTCCTTATGTATGCAGATGACTTGGTGCTATACCCTCGTAGCCGATTTCATATGCAACAATCCTTTGTGACCTTGCATCATTACCTCTACTGGAACAAGATGGAGATAAATATAAATAAAACAAAGGCAATGAGGACCGGGAGGCAAATTGGCTGGAATCAACGAACTTCGCTTGAATTCAAAATCTATAGAGTTTGTCTTACACTTCTCCTTACTAGGAGTCATGTTCTTGTCTCGAGGTACAAACTTCTCGCGGCACACTGATGAAAGGATTCGGAAAGAAATAAAATCGCTTCATAGCATCCGACACCCTCATAAACTAACAATAGACTTTACCGTTAGTCTCTTTAACCTGAAGATTGAGCTCATATCTTCTTACGGTATTCAGGTGATATGGCCTCATGTATCGAAGTTAACGTTTAGGCGCTTGACCAAATTAAGACAATTTTTATGAAGAAGGCGCTATGAGTCCACCGCACTAGTCTCAACAGATTAGTCTATGCACTAACATTTTCTCCGCCATTTGTTGAGAGTTTACAAAAATACATGTATTACCGAAAGCGGCAGCTTTCAACGTGTACATATCTCAATGGGGGATTAAGATGGCAAATATTGACCCGCTCTTTTTGAAAGCTAGGCAATGGCGTAAAGTTCATAGAAGCGCTGCATAGAATAGACATATAATCGCACGATTTGCTGTACATAGCCTTTACATGAAGATCTAATATGCACTCTCATATATGGTCCAATTCGTAATACCCAAGGAGAATTTTTCGGCATCTTTCTAAACTAATTAGGTCGCGGTAGATTTAAGAAAAATTATATTTGCTCCAATCGGCAATTGCCGTATTGTTTATAATATAACAATATATGCATTACCAAATAAGTATATTTATATATTTTTTTGATACATCACGCAACAAAGGTAAAACATTGTACAGCAAAATCATCGGGCTCTTTGACGAAGTAAAACCTCAGAACACAGAACATGGGTGTTTGCACATCTTGCGATAGAATCTGTACACGGCGTATCTTACTGGCTTATATTTATTTAACTCAGATGAGCGTATTTTACAACTTTTTTGATTTTTGTTTGTTTGATTCAGGTTCATCCAGTTATGTTTTGTCAAGTCCACTACAGCGACTTTTGTCAACAACGCGGTAAATCAGCTTAAATTTCTCGACGAAACCATAGTTATAATCATCTCTGTCTCTTTCTCTCTCTCTCTCTCTCTCTATATATATATATATATATATATATATATATATAAATATTTTAACAATGGTTTCACATATATGCAGTTCGGAACTCGCAGGTGGACGTTCTTTAGTTTGCAGATGACTTATTGCTATACCCTCGTAGCCGATTATTTGCAACAATCCCTTGCGACCTTGCAGCATTACCTATACTGAAACAATTTGGAAATAACTATAAATTATATTATGTAGAATATTTTGATAGTGTCTTTGATAGAGTGTTGCTGTCATTGTTTCTTTTCTGATGTTCACCACCATCCGCGTCAGAGTTATTGTATGTGCATCCTCAGTAGACTAAATCAAGGACGTAAAATGGATTGTAGATGACCTTAAAACGGCCAGCATTGTATTTCACAGCCACGGCCGCTTTTAGGTTTCTGAGCACGGTAGCAGGCACAGTTTTGCTCTCCTTTCAGCCAATGGAAGTGACATTCCATTTTAAGTCGTAAGCAGAGGTTCGAACGGTGCCACCAACACGTGGGACTCTGCCGGGACCAGCTGTAGGGGACCTACTCGAATGGACAGTGGCGGAGGATCTTATCGCTCTTAACGCTGGTGTTTCCGCCTTCTAAAGAAGTAGGCACACGCCGAGAACAAACCTTATGGCGTCCGCCCATCGGACACTATGGAGCCGACGAGCTAGGAGGTCGTTAGGGAGGTCCATCGGATCAGAAGACCCGCAGCGTGCAGAGCACCTTTGTATTACGCTATCTCCTTAAGACGCCACCGCCCAGTCACACCTGAACATTAGTGGACGACCGAGATTAACCGTCTTTTGCGTCGTCTGCTATGGTGAGTACAGTCAGAAGTAGAGAGCGCTCCCTTTCGGGAGTTAATTTACCTAGTACATTCTATCACGAGAGCAACCAGTAGAATCTTGCCTGGGTCGTCTAGCTACGTCACAGTGGCGTTAACAAGTCCAAAGGAAAATCCAAAGAAACAAAATAAGAAGCATTCCTCCACTTTGTCGTCGGACGAGTTCCAATCGCCGACCGACTAGCCGCTATCCAAGAAGATGGATAAGTAAGAGTCTCCCCACGAAACACCGCCTGGTTCAACATCTGGCACCAGGTATTCACAAGAGTCCAAGACCGTAGGCCTCAACAAGGGAACAAGTTAAGTTTTTGCACAGCAGCGATGTTAGCTAAGGGTACTACAAGCGCAAGCGGCGTACAGGATGATGCCATATTGGAAGAGAGTGGTAACATGCATAACAGAGCGAGTGAGGGCGCCACAATGCATCCAGCATGCACAAACGTGCACAACGTGCAAGATGACGCTTTTATGGACGCCGATAGAGGTGAAGATGTGAATACTGACGACGTCGGGATGACACGTGTTCCAACCAAAGATGAAATCTTCAAACTGCGTCCAGAAAAAGCTGCCGTCACGCAGAGTCAACGCATGCTTGAGACACATAATCAACGAAAAGCCAACAAGCCGGTCATCAGGCGAGCCGGTGAACATTGTGTTGAGTTTATGGCTGTTGACGCTTGTGGCGCTGAACTTGCAGGCGGTTTTGAAGGCAAACTATTTCTGCCAATATATCAAGACGTCAGGGAGCACGCACCCACGGGTACTGTCCGTATTAACATACGCAAAAGAGTCGAAATATGGGTAAAAACTCACCGGTAAAGCCTTGTTTGAAGGATAGCGGAAACATTTGGGGCAGAGTATCGAGCGTACATCCACAAAAAAGTGACGACGAAGTGGCGGGTGTACTTCATGATCAAAGTGTGGCAAAGGTGCGAAGAGTTCAATACAACGCTATTTATAAAAAAGCCGGATAGAACTGTGGAAACAGTCAAACGTAACACTTGGAAACTGGATATCAAGTTTAGTGGGGAAATCAAAAGCCACATTGAATTCTGCGGGTAAATCCTGCCGGTAACATTGAGGTCGTCGACAATGCAATGCCTGATATGTCTCAAATATGATCATAAGGCGGCCGCATGCACTAGTAAAACTGGAAAGCTATGCAAGCGCTGTGGTAAAACAGGTCATTTAATAGCACAGTGCACAAATAATAAACCTCGCTGTGTGAACTGCCACATGAACCACCCATCAGGAAGTTCCCAGTGTTCTGTCTTTCAAGCGTGGAGCAAAGCTCAGCAAACAAGGTAGACCGCGATCACAATTAGGCTCATATAGGGTGATAGTCAAAACGTCCCATGTAGGAAAGCTTTTAGAACGCATGATCCTCCGCCGCTTGCTTACATTATTACAGAATAAAGGAACATTAACGGATAATATGTCCGCCTACAGGCCACTACGATCGGCCCAAGATATCCCTGGATCTAGCTACTGATATCGAAGAAGCAGTCGCCAGAGGTGATCATGTCATGGCCGTGTTCTTCGACGTCGAAGGAGCTTATAACAATCTCGATCACACTGCCGTTGTCAAAAATTTGATAAAAGCAAGATTAAAACCTAGTAGCGCTATTTTCAAATTGATTGTGACATTCCTGAAAGATCGTAGCATGTCAATCCGGTGCAAGGGAACACACACGGAGGTAAAGACTCTGTCGGCCTTCCTCAGGGAGTAGTACTTTCTCCAGTACTGTTTGTCACGACACTAGCTGGGCTGGCTGCTGTCATACCGGAGTGCTTTGAGTTGTCTCAATACTCTGACGACGGTGCACGTTGGATTCGCCTCAAGGGTCGCACGATTAATCCAATCGCAGTGATGGAACTGCAACTGACCTTAAGAAAAATCGTATCGTCCTTAGGAGCCACAGGACTCTCCATTGAGCCTTGTAAAACCAAGAGCATGGCATTCAATGTGAAAAGAGGACAGAAGCTTCTGCTGAGATTGGACAATCGACAGATCGAGCAAGTGAGCCAGGTGAGATTTCTGGGAGTGACATTTCAATATAACTGCAAATGGAACAAAGAACTCGACATCATCAAGGAAAAGGGCGAGCGAGTGGCGAATATGCTGAAAAACGCTTGTGGAACTTCTTGGGGAATCAAACCAGATACGGCGATGAAACTAGCAATCGCACTGTTAGGATCAAAGATTAACTATTCTCTTGGCGCAATGTTTCGATCAACAAAAAATGACTATGAGGTGATACACTCTGCTGTTGCTCAGTGTGGTAGAATAGCATTAGGACTTCTCTCTATGACATGTACTAGAGCTGTGTTGTCTGAATGCGGTATTATGCCCGTTGAATGAAATAGACAATTCATCCACCTTCTGAGACTGTGCCGCAGCAGGCACAGTCTCATCATAAGTATATTTGAGAAATAGGTGAATACCATGGCTTCCAGGCTACTACGGGACTCAGACTCGTTTCGAGAACCTCTGCTGGTACTGGGGTCTCATGTATTTGACGTATCGACAGTCAAAAACTTGTCGACTCGGCTATCAATAGAAGGTATATCATCGAAAAAGAGCCACCACGAGAGTGAACTACGAGCTACGGGTGAGGTCCATTTGGGCAACATATCAGTGGATAGCGCACATATATACTTCACGGACGGATCGGTGGATGGATCTGCATGAGGAGCAGGTGTATTCCGAATCAACAACAACATGGAGATCAGCAAGCATATCATCAACTGCAGCAGTTCCACTTCGGCCGAGCTGGTAGCAATATCTGAAGCATTGCTGCAGGAAATGAAGGAGCCGTCAAATAAAAGGGTCGTGATCGTCAGTGACTCGCATGCCGCCATCTCGAGCATCCGGGCTGCAGATCCGTCACGAGCCGCCTCATCTCTAGTGGAATCTATCATCAAGGTTATAAGTTATCTAGGCCAACCTGTGCAGCTACAGTGGCCACCCTCCCATGTAGGCATTTACGGAAACGAGGTGGCTGATGCACTCGCGAAACGAGGTCTGCTAACAAACAAAGGAGAAGTAGCAATATCCCTCGGTAAAACTGTGTTGAAAGCTAGGAAAGAGGCCCTAGATAAGCACTATGAGACCCGAAAAAGGCAGAGAACTACAATTAAAAGGGACATGATGCAGATTGCACCACGGCGAAAAGGCTTGATGATGATGCCCTGTTCCAGAAGAGAAACGGTCACTGTTCACAGGCTACGTTGCGCTAAAGGGATGACGCAAAGCACCAGGTTCCACATTAAAGTTGCGCAAAGCCCGCTATGTGATGTATGCTTGGTACACGATGATGTATTGCATGTCCTAGATAAATGTAAAAAATACGATACTGAGCGGAAAGTATGGGAGAACGCTGTAGCTGCTGATCAAGTCGATGCAAGCTAACTTGCCATTCGTATGAGGGACCAATATATAGAGGAACTCTTACAATATGTTAGAAATGCTGAATTAATCGTCTAAATGAATGGTATAGTTACAGTCACTGTAGTGACTGTAACTACCAATTCTATGGTGAATAAATCATGAATAAATGAATGATATAGAGCTGCTCTGAGTAGGGTTGACAGACAGTCAAATGTGACGTGCTTCGGGTTTCTGAGACGAAACCTTCAAATGTAATTACTGTTACAATAAACTCTAATATAAAAAAAAAACGTCTCCGGACTGCATCCAGGCGCGAGGCCTACTTCATAGGAACCGGCAGTACGCATTCGTGTGAGAGGCAGCTTCGCACCACAACGCCGAACCCAACGCTGCGGCCCATCCTTCGCAAGGAAATCTACAGCAAGGAGCGCTCCTGAAGGGTCTCCTCTTTCTCCAAAGAAGATTCCTGGGGCCGCCAATACAATATTGTACTATTGTATTGGCGTATATTGTTACTATTGTATTGGTGTATATTGTATTGAATATCCCGCCCCAAAGAGGAGGGCAAACCGAACGCCCAAGGGCACCAAAAAAACAATTTCAGCGCTGTTTCCACAACACCCCCCATTTGCCCGCACTCCCTACCTGTAGGTCCCAGGGATACTGCAGAAGATATACGAAGTCTGGCAAAGCCTGGCGTTGGGAAAAGCACCGGGCCCAGACGGCATCCCTGCTTCTGCAATCAAGCTACTGATGAAGGAATATGGCCACTGCAGCAACGGAGGTGTTCTGCCTGGGCTCGCTTCTCATCAAACAGAATGTCGCAGATTTTGTTCTATGCCCTACCTCATACCTCCCGATCAGCTGGCTTCAATCCCTAGCTAAAAGTTTTGATCGTCAAGGCACGCCTCCAAGACTTTGCTAAGGGAAACGGCCTCCTATTTGACTCCCAATATAAATTTCAAAATGGGCACTCGATGATTAGCGCTACTCAGCGGGTTCAATCAAAGGCCGAGTTTCTATGCAGGTCTCCGTCAAAAATGCGATAGTCGTCTGGTCGTGTTGCTCGTCGTAAAAAAACGTTTTTAACAGTCTCCCGTTTCAATGGCTTTCTCGCTCAAGACTTTTCGCAAGAAAGAAACCCCGTTTTACCTTCTTATAGTCATATTTGCTTACTTACATGATCGGACGTTCTAGTCTTAGGGGATGACTTTTAATATGATTGCAAGGGGCATCCCTCAGGGCTCTATTATTGGCCCCCTGTCATAAAACCTAGTTTACCACGACGTGCTACGGCTGGAAGATTTTTCCCTGGGGGCCGACATCATTGCCTGACCTGACGACTTCGTCTTTACCAGGTCCGGACACCGGAGATGCTGAAGAGGTGCCCGAACAAGGCAATTGCCGACGTCGTACAATTAGATGCGGAAAGCAAGGATTGCTTTAGCCCCTGCTAAGAGCGGGCAGCTTCACCTGAGCCTCAACAACAAAGAGATCGACGGCAAAGGAAAGGCAATCGAGGACAGTCGCAGCACCAACAACAACTTCAGCAGCAGCAACACTAGTAACAACATCTAAAATAACAACATTTACAATAATAACAACGCCAACAACAACATTAACAACATCAACAACACCAACAACAGCAACAGCAATAATAACAACAGCAACAACAATAACAGGTAAACGCCACGTCTGTTGAGTTAATTAAGCGCCGGCGATGATCATTACAGAAATAATCGGAAGACGCCACTGAACGAGAGCTCGGCCGTCGCGGCCATGTGCTTCTGATTCCTTCATTCATTCAAAGCTTCGCTGCTTTATTTCTATACTGAGAAGGGTACTGTCAGTTAGCCAGCCAGTTAGACAGACAGACAATCGCCCCCAACCAGTGAATCTCTGTAGTTGTCGCCGTCAGTTTGGTCAAGACGAATGAATGCACATCTATCGTCGGATTGAGCGACGTCTTCGGTCTTCTTCCGGCCCGAGTCAAGCACCTAACAAGGCGTACGAACAAAAGCGGGGAGGCTCTGTTGTTGTTGTCGTCGTTGTTGTTGTTGTTGTTGTTGTTGTTGCTGTCGTTGTTGTTGCTGCTGCTGCAGCTGCTGCTGTTGCTGTTGTTGTTGTTGTTGTCGTCGTCGCTGTTGTTGTTGTCGTCATGGGTGATATTGATGTTGTTGCTGTTCTTGATGTTTTCGTCATTGCAGTGAGCTCTATACAGAACTGTGTTGTTACTGCTTAATGTTACTGCTGCTGCTGTTTCTATGACGGTAGATCCGGCTATCATTTCTGCCTGTAGATGTGTTATTCTTATTCGTTGTGGTTGGCGTGCTGTAACTGCCGTTGTTGTTGTTTTAACCAACCGCCGTTATTGTTCTTGCTGTTGCTACTATTGCTCTTGCAACTCCTGCCCGTCACTGTTGTTACTATCAACCCGAATAGGTTAGATTGGTTAGTCAGCAGTCTCTTGCGTGTATTGTTATTACTAACTAAATCGCAACATGGTACGAAAACATCATGTTATTTAAACACTCCATACTAGCTTTTGGCGGAACTTGGAGAAGCTGTACACCTCTGTACAGATGTAGACCATTCATAGAAGTTATACAATTTATCTTTTTTTTTATCTTATCTATTTATCTATCTATCTATGTAGCTATCGCTAGTTAGTCTTCGTTTGCCTCTCTATAACTGGGCGAATTAGACACGACAGTGGATATTGTCGACATCAACAACAACAGCAACAACGACAACAACAACTACCACAACAACAACAGCAACAACGACGACGAGTCGGACATTGTCCCAAATTGTTTGTCGTCCACCGACGGAAGTGTCTATACACTTCTGTCTGTCTAGGTGGGTCGGCCGGCGGGTCGGACAATCTCTCTGCCGCCGCATAGCGCTGCCCACTAATCCAGAATTGATTGCAGTCACGCTAAGCCGGTCTAGTCGCCGAGCCAGGCTCATCGACAGCAGCAGCAGCAAGCCTGGACATCTTCGTCGTTAACGTCGCCTTTGTTCCGACTTACGTTCTCTGTACTTTACGATCACTGCTTGCTGCGTTCTGCTGCTGCTGCTTCTGCTGCTGGCCCTCATACACGTGTGGACAAGGAGGTGGACAACGGCGCGCCACTCTCGTTGCGGCAAAGCCAAACTATAGCCATGTTCAGCTTCAATCGTACCTACCGAAGCGACAGACGAATCCGGAGCGAGGGGGGGGGGGGGGGGGCAACAAATGGCATACGAGCAGCCGCGTTAGTTTACCGACTAAAAGGAAAAAGGCGGGTGAAAATCTCGCCTCCTCGGGTCTTGATTGCTCGAACGTCGACAAACGCGTACGTGTACGACAACCTTGAATTTGGTATATATGTATATTAGAGATAGTATATAATATATATATATGTATATACGATATATATATATATGTATTATTCGATATATATCTCTTATATATATATATCCTATATATATAGATATATATATATTATATATATATATATATATATATATATATATAGGCTTTAAGTAAGACCAATTTACCTGGAAAGACCGCCGCATGTATCCCTGCTATGAGATTAGGAAATACAAGAGCAAAACCGCTACTAAAACCGGGAAAGGCGCGCCGAACGAAGTGATGCTTCCACACACGATTTCAGTCCGGCATGCTACTGTGGCGTTTAAAAGACGTTTAAAACAAGAATAAATTATTACGTATCAAACGTTTGTCTTATCTTAGCAAATAGTTTAGCGTTTACCGTCTAACGATACGTAAAGGCGCTATTGCGTAATTCGTATCTGTCAATTTAGTGAAACTTAAATGCATGTTGTTACATCTTTAGTCAAGTAACGTTCTTGGTTGTTCCATTGCATGCATTGCATTGCTGTGCTTAGCAAAAAAAAAAAAAACAGATCCATAGGCAAAAGTCAATCGGTTCTGCCTGCTTACGCCTGTATGACCGTATAGAGGCTATCACCACATGCCCGTTAGTCATGGACTGAATGGCTCATGACGAAGAGCATAATAGCCCTCTTCCAAGCGCATTGTGACAACATGCGAAATTAAAGCTCGTTGCGGCATATCGGCATATACCACAAAGCACAAATTGCGCACAACTCAGATGAATGAAGGCCTTCCGCTTCGTTCTTCTGCTTCTTGAGTTGCACAGTTTTGTAAAGTTGGTTTTATTTTCTCTACATCTGGTTATTGACCATCTTAATTTGTCGACGAATGCCACTACTCGTAACCAACGGCCTCTAAGTAGGCATAAAACGCTGCGATGAGCACGAGTGTATAAAAGTGTATGAAGACTAGATATACAAAGACATTCTAAAGTTAGATCGGGCAAGTTGTGTTGTGGTGCTCCCACGTTTTGTGGCCGTTCAAGCTCTCCGTCCGTTGTATCTGGAGCAATGTACATATAGAAGCATACGTTGATTGAAATGACAGAAAATAATACAAATAGATTCGGGTATTTTAGAAATAAAGAGTAATTCTATCTATTATTATATATTTTATTATACTATATTTTTATGAAAATCCCCTAACATGGTGGCCGCACGTTTGCAATAGCATTGTTTAGTCATAGGTGCATCATAGAGCCTACCAGATATGCGTGCTCTACGGCCATCACGTGCGCTTATATCTTATATATCCTTACTGTGAGAAATTTTGTTCAACATTAAATACGTCAAACTATGGCTGGCTTTTCATGGAAACAATGTTCTTACGATAGGAGCTTCGTAGGTTTGTTATAACAGTCATGTTTTGGTCTTTGTTCAAAGGCTATGCATTTCATGAAATGTCGGCTAAAAGCTTCTCGTGACGCATAATCAAAGCAAGCGTATTGAAACACCGCGAGTGCGTCAAGAGCGTTCTCCGTGTTGAGTCTCACAGGAAGGTGAGAATGCAAGTACATTACTCTGCCTTGTTTTGATTTCTGGTAATACTCGGCCGTGTGGTTAGCTAAATACTAGCTGATCGCACTTCCGAAATGATGTGTGATACGGTGCCGCAACGGTATCCTCTACTGTCGGGTGCTTCGTACAGACTCCGACGAAAAATGTACGCTATGAAATGAGTCATATCCGTGTAAACCCACTACATATATATATATATATATATATATATATATATATATACGCAGTCAGCTAACAAATAACCTTTTGTTCAGACCGATCGTAGCTAAGTTCAAATTGTGTATAAAAGTAATCTAGTTATGGGCGCGCTCACATTCAGTATTATAAACTACACATGCATGCGCGTGAGTTTCCGAAGCATTGCTCCGCTCTACTGAAAAGCTAACCATGCAGTAAGCAAATCGTTTGCCAATAGTTCTGCCGAATTCTGCCACTATTCCACGTTCCGGCCTGCAGTTCGAAGCGGTTTGTTTGCATGCCTAATAAAACTTAACCTCAGAGATAGAGAAAACTGTGTCTTAACGGAGTGTTCAGAATAGTTTTGAGGGTTACAGTAGGTGTCACAATCAATAACAATCTACTATATACAAAACCTATACAAAGACGGCCTGATTCGTGTTCTACATATACAACGCAAAATCCGCAAAATCAGTTCTTGTTTCCGTACCGTTGCACTCCAACGATATTATTATTATTACCCTGTGCTCGTTCTGTTGGCTTCCATGCTACGGCACGTCATGTCTATACGGGATGGGTAAGCATTCCTGCTTCTCAAAGACGTAGCCTATTCGTCTAAGGTTTCTTTTAGTGATGAGGTCTCCTAGTATAGACTACAGTTAGTTGCAATTGCCCGCTGACCACAAAAGCTCGGCACTGGTGTCGACCTCCACATTTCTTCGTCACATTTGACCAACTTCCGTCTATAGAATACCAAATCGCTTCTGTTTTTCCTGTATCAATATCTACATGTATAACTAGTCTACCCTTGAGTATATATATACATATGTAATGTATACACATACACATTTATATGTCAATACATACAAGCACGCATCTGATTCAAGATATATCCCACAAGGAATGGTAAATAAAACTGCTAGCTAGCGCACCACTGAATACGAGATCATTATTCTAACTAGACAATGCTAAAGGTATCTCCAGAGCTAAATGCATTGCGTTCAGTGACCGAAAGCAATAAAGAAAACCAGAAAGAAAATATGTATGTACAAATAAGTATGTATGTATATATATATATATAACAACGCGACTGCCCGTTGTGTTACATGTAGTGCTTTATGTGTTAGCGTCTCAGAGACGGGCTGTTAGTAGCAGGGATGTAGTATGTGGCGAACTTGTTAACGCCACAGTGGTCGGTCCATGTGGTGGCGCAGCACGTGGTGGTGGTGGTGTTGTCTTGTCCATTGTGTCGTCACGTAGGCACGTTCCTACGTAATGGTATCTATGGTACGTGCGCAATGGTACCTACAGCCGTCGCGCTTATTCCGATGTCGCCGTCCTCAGTACGCACAAAGCGAGTGGACCCATAATGCTGTGCTGTAACTGCGAAGAAGAAGGAGAAGCCGCAGCAACTGCTGTCGTGACGTGCTGTGACGGCAAACAGATGCAATGCCTGCTTCCTGCACGGGCTAAGTAAGCGTCGAGAGCGTCGAGGAAGAGTTTCTTTCTTTTGCTTTGCGTGGGTGGTACGGGTGGCCATTGACAATGGATGGCTGTCATAGTGAATGGTGTCCATAGTGGACTTACTTAATCGTAGCAAAGAATGAGGAGTTCTGGGCTAATACAACAGCAACAACAACAGAAGTTACCGTTTCTCAGAAAGGTCGACACACGTTAGCAATTGCAGCAGCAGCAGCAGCAGAAGCCCTAGCGGGAATAGCCGCTATGCCCACCCCTAACGAGCACGACCAGCTGGTTGGGGTGGTGGTGGTGGTGGTGTGCTTATTTTCATTACGATACTACTTCATTACGATGGCCATAATAATAATAGTAATAGTAATGATGATAATTATAATGCGATGATGATGATAATAATGAATGTGGTGATGATAACGACAACGGAACGGATGCAATGCTGATTTCCGCTGCGCCGCGTTCGTATGTCATCTGCCGTCGTTGAGATGAGCGTTGGCGGTGGTGAAGATGGTGATCATGATGAACTGTATTTTCGTATGGATAACATATATTGTTGTTGTCTCGTTGTTGTTGTTTGTTGGTGGTGGTGTTGATGTTGTTGTGTTGTTGGAGATGTGTATAGAGTGTGGTAGCTTTACTGTCACCAGCAACCCTCCCGACAGCGTCGCCTCCCATACCCTATGCCGGATTGCTAACTAATGCCCCTCAGCCCGCGCTTCCCCCTGCCGTGTCAGTCTGTTCAACCGATGATGAATAGAAGAGATGCAGCACCAACGACGACAACAGCCATTACGCCACAACTAACACTGAAGAACAGTAGTGAATGATATGACTGAGATGTACTTTGAGATATAGGCAACGCACAGACGCGCACGCTCACCCGCACACAGAAGCCACCTCATACAGATGAACTTAGGTGTCTTCCAAAGACGCGCATATTTGCATAGCAAGCCTGCAGCACAAGGCAACAATACAACAACAGCAACAACAACAAGAACGCGGCAACAACAACAACAACAAAACACAACAACAACACCAACAACAACAAACAACAACAACAACAACAACAACAACAACAACAACGACGACGACGACGACGACAACAACACAACGACAACAACAACACGCGCATCTCAGAGACACAGCTCGAATAGAGAGGCAGAAGACGGATAAGCTGTCGACTAACTGCGTGACGCGCGCGCGCGAATTGCGGAAAGGGTGATGAGAGAAGCCCCTCCGGCCGGCCTTCAGCCTCAACTGCTCCACTGGTGGCACGACACCCCCTCCCCTTCCACCCTCTTGGTTTGTTTCGTATCGAGGCAATCGGCTTTCTTCCCGGTGGTGGTCTCCTCGGTAGCCCGTCATTACCACGACGCGGACTCGTATAAAGGAAGCTGCTGACGATCGGAACCAGTCAGAAGAGCAGCAGCAGCAGCAGCTCGACGTCGAGTTATCAAGTGCAAGGGCCTAGCTAACTACATGCCTGGCCACCCGTGAATGCAGAACGTGCGATGAGATCATTGTGTAAGTCTCTCCTCGGACGCTACAAGTTCAAGCGTACAGCGTACAGTGTGCCCCGACCGCATGCATCAGGATACGTGTCTGTTTGTCTGTTGTGTGCATGATGCATAGTGAAATGACCCCGCCAGTGTTGCTGCCGCTGTTGCTGATGTGCTTGTTGTTAATGTTGCTGCCTTTTTTGTGTTGTTGTTGTTGTTTGTTGCCTTTTTGTTATCATTGTTGTTGTTGTTGTTGTTGTTTTGTTGTTGTTGCTTTTGTTGTTGATGCCTTTGTTTGTTGTTGTTGCTTTTGTGTGATGCCTTTGTTGTTTGTTGTTGTTTTTGTTGATGTTGTCGTCGAAGACGTCGTTAGTTCGCGAGCAACTGAAACTAGGTGGGCCAGAGAGAAGGAGAGTGAGTGAAAAGATCTATCGTTATTTGTCATTATAACAGAGTGGATCCTATAAGCTACACAAGGTTGTACTAGACGGGCGTGTTTTTATGAAATTATAGTAATCGTTGCTCGTTCATGTGGGGTGTGCCTAAAGCATTCAAGCGAAATGTACCCAAAGTAAGCGAACTCCACAATAATCCACATCGTGTGTAAGATAAGGGTTTACCACCCAATGCTTCCTGAATAGTAATTGCAGATCAGCAATTTTTGTTTTTGTTGGTTACTATAACTGCAAGTCGACAAAGACAAAAGGCTGTCGTAGCACGACATTGTAACACACACAAAACCATTGGAAATGCAAGACATCTCCAATTGCATTGCTCTGTAACGCAGGAATAAACAGTTCGGGACAAAAATAGCAAACTGCATTGTCAGCACCGCTTACTGTCGACCAAGTATGTGAGTTACGATTCGCAATACGTTCTCTAGGCCATAAACATTTTTAGTCGTAGATTAAATGCTTTCCACAATGCAATTGTTCCCAGTTATGAACTGATTTCTAAGGTTTTCCCTTGCTCACCAAGATCGTTCATCAATTTTTATTTAAAGTGCATACATTTACTAATACTTTATTAATATGTTCGCACTTAATCCTGTATTATTAGACGTGTACTGACAATATACAAAATGACGTCGACCGTAAGCATTTTCACACTGTCTTGCTGA
>QVRM01002780.1:0-133065 GCA_003439945.1 Dermanyssus gallinae
ATATACGTAATAAATATCTCTATTAAGTCACTGATACCAATGATGTGGTAAATATTCGTTATGTAAAAGCGTGGTATTGTTCGTGGTAGGACAGTGGACATACTATGCAAGCGAGTAAGCTTTAACCAACAACTAGTGTCTGAGAACACGTGCGTTTATGTGACGTGCGTCGTAACCTTTGTAACGCTAAATCAAATAGATAATTTCATTTCTTTTTTTGCCTATTTTTAAATCATTATGTTTATCGTTTCTAGATGGTTTAAACAAGAGTAACTAGTATCTTTTCAGGGCTGACTCTCAGCCAAGATTTAACGTCCATGGGACTGAAAGGAACTGGAGTAACTGAAAAGCTAAAAGTTGTATCTTATAGAAGATATTAATTAACAATACGCGATTTATTTACATTCAAGAAAAAATGTACATTACAAAATATCACAACATTCATGCATAGGTTCGGGTTGCTCTCCAAGGAAGTAGGGACATTACAATTTCCTTTTTCGCTATGCGTTTCGGTTCGTAACGAACTTTAAATCGCGTGTGCGAATGTCTACGGTTGAACATTCGGCAACATAATTCTTCATTTTGTATGACCTTTTGTAAGCATTTTGGTCCAGTTCTTTAAAAACATCAACTATGTTATCTACGTGTTGTCCTTTCGTGGCACCCCAACGAAATGCAACTTTATCAACAAATTTCTTTAAGATATTTGTTTTCCGAAACCACGGCGGTGTTGTAGATAAATGAAATTTCGGATAAATTCACGAAAATTACAACCCTTCTCGACCATCAGAACGTAAATGCTTTCAATGCGCTATCCCGGGAAAATCCCAAGAATAGACTCATTGATGTGAGCACAAGTTAACCTGCCAGTGAGAAGTCATCAGTCAACATTCAAACCGTCGTGCGTAGGAAATGTATTCATAGTATGTTTACCTGGAAGAAGCAAGAAAAACCCTTGCTTAGACGAGTACGTCAGCAGTCATATCATCAGTAAATAATATTAGTTGCGTTGTGCACCCTTGGAAATCATGTCGTGAAGTACACGCATGTACTCGTATGTATGTATATATATATATATATATATAAGGACATGACAAAGTTTTTATAATTTCTAGGATTTTCACATGTTTCTGTAACTCTTAAATCGAAAAGAATATATATGAAAACTTAGGATTGAGTATGCGTATGCTTACTTCTAAAAGTATAATTATCTGTTATTACGTAATTTTTAACCATATATGCACGTTTATTGAGTGGATTGAAGTGTAAATCGATATACACCCGCTAACAAAGTATCTTCCTTGCAATTAGCCCCATTTCGGTGCCAAGTTGGATTAACAAGCTGGGTGAGCGATGAAAATTTGGCTTAAAAGTGATACTACTAACGAGAGGCGAAATGTGTACAAAGAAGGTCATTAGGACAACTGACTGTATACGCCGTAGGAACTCAGTGCAAATATTACGTCGATCTTTGTCCACACAGTAAACATCTACACGGTGCAGACTGTCACAGAAGGTCTAATAGCTGCGCTCTTGCCTAACGATTGTTGACCATATAGGTGCTCTTGCTATCTTCAGTTGTCCATGATATTTGGTAATTGGCTTAGCTAGACTAATGCTCGCTCGTGAAGTGAACAGACTGTAGATATTCAAAGACCGTTTTCAATTAATATGAATACTGTTAGCTATATGTATGTTCGCCTGGGTGATGGAACCGAAATTCCTATAACGTGGTCTTCCTTTGATTATGTTGTGTCTCGTTTGATTTCTGACACCTTACATTTTTTTACACATAGTATGTGTATTTCTATATATATATAATATAATATATATATATATATATTATATATATATATTACCCCTGTTGAAACAATGTTAAAGGTTGTGAGGTCTATATATATATATATATCTAATATATATTACAATGTTAAACAATGTTAAAGTTGTGAGGTCTGAACGTATTATTTCAAATTCTTTTAAAAGAAACACTTTACTCCCTGGCGCCTAAAATAGATGCCGTGATTCCTCTGCAAACGGCCAAGGACAACGCTTGCCTCAAGAATTGACTCTCTCTCTTGCGGTCGCTTGTGACCCTCCTGAATTCGCTTACTTAAATCTTTGAGAAATGCTTCGGTTCTCTTGCTGATTGGTCCTAGTGTTTCCATGGCAGTAGGCACAAAACTATATCTTGGTTCCAGTCCAGCGTATTTATAATCCGTTTTCTGGCATACGCGTACTTTGCTAACCACCCCGGCTTAACTGAGCTGTGGCGTAAATAGGAAGCCGCGGTTGTGCACGAAACCGTTGCATCCCAAGCTAGGAACTTTCCATATGACCATAATGCAATGGCCACACATCAGGTTTTTCTTCGCCAGCGGACACTAAACCTCTCGGCTCAAGTGTTAATGGTATACCGGCTTTAGTAAGGGACCTTATATTCACGATAAGACGATCTCCCAGCGCTCTTCGGGCAACTCAGTGGGTGTAGGCCACTGGAATCTATCATCCACATCATTGATCACAAATCATTTTTCTACACATTTTGCACTGAAACGGCTCGCAACGCGAACGCCGATTCTAAGTGCTGACATCATGCGGAAAGAGTTGGGATCCAGCATGATGCCGAGCTGAGGCGAGGATAAAGCTTTAAGCCAACCCCCACTGAAGTTATCTTGTTGCCGCTACGAATACGGCGCGGTCTCTCCAAGAAACAAGCTCCTCTAAGATCTCTTTGCTCTTTTTTTTTCTTTTGAGCTCATCTAGGTTATATTGGCTGGGATATTCTTCTAAAGGGCCAGGGTCTAGCATGGTTCTAGTAGTGTCCCGTGCCTTACTGGCTTCATATCTTATTTGTGGTCGAACTGCCTCCTCCACTAACGAGGCTGCCACCGGACCAAATTGGACCAGTGAAGCAGCGTAGCAGACTGGAGCTAGGTCAGTGGCACTCCCTATTCCCAGACCACCCGGACAAAACGTATAGGAAAACTTGCTCTCTGCCAGGTGTTCTCTTCTTCATTTACGCTTAGGACTTTACTAAGTATGTCTCTGCTGACGTCATTATACGCGGTTAATTCATCAGGGCACACCAAAGCAGGACATGTACGCAGTATGAAGTTAAATCTTGAAGACCCCAGGCTAGATCGCCAAATGCATAGCGCAGCCTGAGGATGCAAGCGTGTCAGTCGTGGACGAATTTTGGTAAGGGCTTCTTTTTCATAGAGAGTGAATGCGAAATTCCGTCTTGCTTTACGGGGGCCCCCCAAAACTTCTAAGTTGTTTAGCTCTACACGCGTGATACCAGGGAGTATTTCTGTGATCTCCTGAATTGCTTCATCTCTCTCGCCCCCGATAGCAGTAACCTCACATTTAGAAGCATTCAGTGTCAGTCCCCCCTTCTTCTTCAAACTGCAGGACTCATCTTAAATCTGTCGCGATGATACTCACATGGCCGACAAGCGTGGTGTCATCTAGATACCACACGCTGAAAGGGCTCTGTAGTTGCGATACTAGATCTGATATACCGAGACTAAATAGAGCAAGACCTAGCGGGCCATCCTTCTGAATGCCTGCTTCCGAACGCAATGTTGAAGTTGTGCCCCAGGTAAAGGATCTCTGTAACTTTGCCAGACCATAGGCAAAAGCTCTGTACTTTTCTTCATGACTGCATCTAGTGTCCTGTCCCTTCTTAACGTTTTAAATGCATTGCAGAATCAAGTTTCACCAGAACCGTTACTTGGTGTCAGTCTCTAAGGGGGCGGTGTAGCATGTACTAGTGCTTCTGCACCGTCTTTAACAGCCACTCCAACCTGATGTGGCAGGATTGCTGTCAAAATTGTATTTTTATTTCTCGCAATTGCTATCTTTGCAGCAATTCTACGCAAAGTCAGTCTACAAGCTATGGGCCTTATAGTGTTATCCCTTTTCTTAAGAGCTGTAAGATTTGCATCATAAAATACTGGTAGAGAACTTACGTAGAGTGCCGTTTACCACTCTGCCTAGGAATATGCTCAGGTCATTTAGCAGGCATTCTGACGAAGGACCAGTTTGATCCAACATATCGCGCAGATGACCTGCTCGCAGTCCATCCAGTCCGGCTCCGCTTGCAACAGGGAATGAGCGAATTGCCTCTAATATCGCCGAATTTTCGACGCTCTCGCAGTATGCATTTGTAAGTTGTTCGAAGGTTTTTAAGCGCTCCTGGTAGACGGCCGGGTATATATAATTTTTTTACTCTCTGACAACTACTTTTGAGGCGCTCGAAATGGGTTAATTTGCCTGTGGCACGATGTCGTTTGAATGCATCTATCGTCATCGCGTTCTCGTCGCTTTTCTTTAGCAGAGGTATGTTGCAGCAAAATAATAATAACAACGCCCAACAAATACAACCAGAATGGGGCTTGAACTTGCGATTGTTTTGCTAATTGTTGCCATTGCAGCGCCACTTTTGGAACGGTGCGTTAACTTTTACATATTTTAGCTTTGATTTTACGAAGATTTTTGCACACGTAACTCTTTTTTTCTTGAAGTGAATAGATACAACGGTAAAAAAATTTCGTTGATAAGGTTAGTTCCGTGTTGCTTTCAAGCAGTCCATCTGAAAAAGCCTTTGCTGTTTCCTCTGAACAAACATAGAAACGAAACTTTTCGCAAACCTAAATCAGAGGATTGCTAACACATTATCTAGAGTATGACTGTGTAAATAAAAATAAATGATTGCGCTTGAAAGTGATACGCACTAAACAAACAATTATGGTTGTCATCATTTCATTCAGATCAATATTTTTTTCTACACTATGCTGTAGAGTTTTGATACCACAACGTCGTGGAAGTGCTATATGGTGCCACATCTACTATTCTATATAGTATATGTGGCACTATATAGTATGCATAGCACTGCTACGTGATATTTGGAAGTACATGTCATGCACATGAAACGTTAGCTTAATTACCTGAAGTCATCAATGTATGAAAATGCACTTGTTGAAAAAACACATATTTATTTATTCACCATAATATTGGTAGCAGTATACATCTAATGTTATGCGAAGTCTAAACGGAGCCTATATAGTGTGTACGAGATTTTAGTGACTTTGTGTCTATTTCGGTGCCCACAAGTGTATGGTATCTATCAATATCACAAATTCCACAAAATCTGCACACACAACCATTGACCTCAAAACACTGTCCACTCAAACGCATGTGGTGATGGTATTCGTGCCGTGTCACTCGACAAATTAGTGCTCGGTTCTTCTGAGCTCCTCTCTTCCATTTGTCCGAGCAAAACGCTGGTCCGTCCGTATAGTTATTGGTCGCAAACTTCACGTTGCGTATCTCCCAGAACGTTCTATATACTGCGAGTACGGCTTCACTAAGAGGTAGTCCGTCTAGGGCAAAGTCCTCTGTAAGGTTTCGTTCGTGACATATTTCAAGAGCGAATGTAGCAGAGGCGTTTCTGGGTAGACCTAGCACGCGCTTGATATAAAGTGCCTTTAAACGGTCTAGCCTTTTCAGATCGCCTATGGTCAGAAAAGGTGCTATTGCAGGCAGGCCGTATCGTATAATAGGGACAATTTTTAGCCTGAATATGTTTAGCGCTGTCTTCTATATATATATATATATAGCTATATATATATATATATATATATATATATATATATATAGCTATGGCATACAACGCTTCCATGGGTCGCAAAAAAATTAACCTAAACACACGTTTACGCAATGTTTTAAACATATACGCCTGTGTTTACTGTGTTTAATAATGTATGCACTTTCAATTGTTTTGAATAAACCCCAGTGAAGGGTCTAAATAAAAAATATATTTGCAAGATATACAAAGCACCTTATAAGTGTATTTTTTCCATCATTTTTGCGAACATCGATGCGTTTTTTTTGAGGCAGTAGATCCAAGTGTAGAAGCTGACCTTTAAAGCGCGTTTTTCATGCGTCCTTCTCAGCTAATTTTGTTGGCAGACACGCAGTCACACACCAATAGGCGGTTACCGCTAAACGCTTAGTGAAAAAGAATGACAAATATCGTTTTTCGTTGAGTGCTGCGAACAAGCTATCGTTTTACAATGTCTAAGACGAGCATTTCTTCTTTTTGTACGGTTTGGGTTTTACCTTATTACTGCTTCGTAAGGATCATATTTTTCTCATTAGTCGGGTGCTTTTTTGACATCTTTTTAAAACATTTTGTTACTTCGGGGGTTCAATGTATGTATTCGTCTTTCTTTGGGCGGTCTTGGCCGATAGAACTGGCATATTTATATTAGTAAGTAAATTATCGCATTTGCTAAAACGATAGCGTATTTTATAGCGCAAAGTATGCTTAGCACAAATGAGCAAACAGCACACTCACCACCATATCTAGAATACATAGATAGCTACACGCAGAGACAAAGGGTGAGATTGAGAGAGAGAGAGAGAGAGAGAGAGAGAAAGATCTAAATACAGACCAACTATGGTCAGGAATGTCTCTGAGTATAATTGCCTAATTTATTTGTTATCGTTTTGTTACCATTGTGGATACACGCTATATCGGATCGTTTCACGATTGACCTCTACACACCATGTCCTACGTCCAGTACAACTGGACAACAATCGGTGCATGTTTCGACTTGTTCAGAGGGGAAGTCGTTTCGAGTCATTCGAAACGGACAACTCTGCAGAGGACTGTCCTACCTCGCCGATTGATAAATACTCTGTATCCGAGCAAGTTTCAAGTAAGTGCCCTGCATATCTTATGAACATAGGTGAACCTCAACCGGTGCAGAGCTGCGCACGACCTGCTTGAGGAGACGGTCCGGGAGAGGGGCATAGCAGTATGCCTCCTTTCGGAACCGAACAAGAAGCGAATGAGAAAGAAGAGCTCTATAAATACCGCTGAACGCATCGATGCGGCAACCTGGTGGACAGGAGAGGACAACGCTAAATGGGCAGTACGGGCTCAGGAAAGTGGCGACAGTGGCTTTGCGTGGGTGGAATTAGGGGTGGGTGTTCTCTACTCGTGCTATTTTTCACCTAATAGGGAGATACAGGAGTTTCAGGTTTTCCTGGGTCAACTAGGCCGTAGCTTAGGCACGCACGAGGAAAAACCATTGATTGTTACCGGGGACTTCAACTCGGCCAGTACTGCATGGGGTTGTCGTAACACTTCGGAAAGAGGACAAATCTTACTGGAATGGATGGCAGAGCAGGGGCTTATGGCTGTCAACGACGGGGACGTTCCGACGTTCTCACGGGCAGGAAGGGAATCCCACGTAGATCTCACGCTTGCCAACGAACGGGCATTCACGGCGATAACCGGGTGGAGGGTCGATACGGTTCATAACCACAGCGACCACCGCTACATCTGCTTTGAGGTACGAGCCCCAACCGCGACGCTTCCAGCATCACCTACCCGGGGCAGACGGTGGCAGATGAGACAGCTGGAAAAGGAAGCGCTAGTAAAGGAGATCGACGCGAGGTGTCGGACGATGGGAGTGGGAACGGTGGACGAAAATCAACTCATTGAAACACTCATTGCCGCATGTACAAAGGCTGGCCCGCCCCACCCGAACGGCAGAGGTGCCCGACGGCACCGGTCCGTTTACTGGTGGAGCAAAGAGATCGGGGAAGCGAGAAAGCGATGCACAAGGCTAAACAGGGCGTATACTAGGCAACGCAGCTGGCTAAGTGGAAGGTTGAACCGAGGGGAGAGGGGGCTAGACGTTGACGAGCAATCGGTCACACTCCTGGAAAGTTACAGAGCTGCCCGCGAGGACCTTCAAGGCCTCATCTAGAAGAGTAAGGTACAGGCGTGGAAACAGCTGGCAGAGGACGTGGAGAGAGACGTGTGGGGGTTAGCGTACCAAATCGTTATGGACAGGCTTCGGGCGCCTTCTCCGAGACTCCCGCCGGATGTTCTAAAGGATCAGGTCCATAGCTTGTTCCCGGTTCACCCGTGGAGAGGCGACGGGGAGGAGCCTCTGGTTGCTGAAGAAGATATTCCCGAGGTGACGTTGGAAGAAGTCGAGCGAGCATGGCAGCGATTGACACCCGGTAAAGCACCCGGCCCGGATGGAGTACCTCCTGGAGCGGCGAAGCTACTGGTTCAGCGATGGCCGAAGCTGTTTCAAGCACTGGTGATGCGTCTTCTAAGAGAAGGGCGATTTCCGCGGCTGTGGAAAAACGCCAACCTGGTCCTAATCCCCAAACCAACGGGAGAGAGCAATGCTTTAGCAAGTAGTTCTGCTTACCGGCCTATATGTCTTCTTGACACAATGGGCAAGATCTTAGAGAATGTTATCGTTGAGAGGCTCAACGCTGAGATTGAGCTCAAAGGGGCCCTGTCAGACGCCCAGTACGGTTTCCGTAAGGGAAAGTCCACGCTTGGCGCCCTTACACGGGTTTTAGAACGGGCGACCGAACAGTTAACAAGGACTCCGAAAACAAGAGACTTCGTTGTGCTCGTCCTCCTGGACGTCAAGAATGCCTTCAACTCGATGAGCTGGGAGGTGGCCATGGACGCAATGAGACGCAAGGGCATTTCGCCATACGTTCGCCGGATAATTTCGTCCTACCTATCGGAAAGAAGGCTGTCGGCCGGCGGTCAGGAGTATGAGATCTCTGCGGGGGTTCCTCAGGGGTCGGTCTTAGGGCCGATTCTGTGGAACCTAGCCTATGACGGGGTCCTCGAGCTGCCGGACCTACCGGCGGGTGTTGAGATGGTGGCCTATGCCGATGACTTGGCGCTGGTTATCACGGCACGGGGGCCCTGGAGTATGCCGCTAATGAAGCCTTGGAGCAGGTGGCAGAGTGGATGGAAGACCATTCTCTAAGACTGGCCCCGCACAAGACGGAAGCAATGTACCTTACAGGCAGAAAGAAAACCCGGAACATCCGCCTGCGTCTAAACGGTCATCCTGTCAAGCTTGCTCGGACAGCAAAGTATCTCGGAGTGGTGCTCGACAAAGGTCTCAATGGATCGGCGCATATCCAGCATGTGGCTGGTAAAGCCCACAAGGTCGCGGCCGGCCTGGCGCGGTTAATGCCCAGAGTCGGCGGCTGCACAGAAGGCAGGCGACGCCTGCTGGCCAGTGTAGCAGAGTCGGTAGCGCTATACGCGGCTCCAGTGTGGGCAGACATGGCGCTGAGGACACAAAGAAACAGGAGAGCGCTTCGATCGTCACAGCGGCCGGTAGCCATTCGTGTCTGCCGGGCTTACCGCACGGTGTCGACCGCGGCCCTCTTGGTCCTGTCTTTTTTTTTTTCTGGGAGGTTTCGGTAATGCATGATGCACATGCGCCACTAGCAGCCTGCGTGACTAGTGTGAGACTCGCAAACCCACTAAACCCGGATTCCTCCCCACCCCCCCAGGCTCGGTATTACTTTGGCATTACATCGAAAGGTCCTGTCTAAGATGCTGCCATGGGATCTGCTGGCAAGTGAACGGGCCGAAAGATGGAAGGATGGCGATCTAGACTTAACAACGGCTAGATCGAGGACAATCGCCCGGTGGCATGAAGAATGGGCCGCAGTGCAGCCGGGAGACCCTCGGAGGCCGCCCGCGGGGAGCTGGACCAGAGACCTCATCCCTGACCTGAAGGCGTGGTACGACTGCAACCACGGTGAGCTGTCCTATGGTACGACACAGGTGCTGACCGGGCATGGCCAGTTCCAAACGTACATGGTAAGAATTAACAAGGCGAGTGTCGACATCTGCGCGTTATGCAGATCGGGTAAGACGGACGATCCCGAGCACACAGTTCTGCCGTGTCCGGCCCTCCAAGAAGCCAGAGACGCGGGTGCGACCACCGTGAGAGGAAAGTCGATCAAGAAGGTTGTAGCACACATGCTGACTTCAGCGAAGGCGTGGAGGGAGTCTTGTGCCTTCTTCGAGACTATCATGTCCTTAAAGGTGGCCAAGGAAACTGCCAGGAGAGCTCGTTTCAACAATAGCCCCCGATCCAGTCGAGAGGGAGCGCCCGTAGGTGACAGGGAAAGAAGGGGAAATAGGCAGCAAAGGCGAACCAGCCTTGGGATTAGGCAGGGACAGCCAGGGACGCTCCAGGCGATGACTCTCGACGCATCCCCAGGTGGCGGAGCTGTGGAAGGCGTTAACGGTCTGGCTGACGCGTCTGAGCTGCACCAAGGCAGACATGAGACGATGGATGATGCCAGATTGGAGTAGAATGTAGGAGTTGGTGCAACACCACTCCCATGGATTTGAAGCAATGCCTACGCAGTTACCGATCCCTGGGGGTGGGGGGGAAGCGGGTTTACTGGGTTTGCGAGTCCCAGACTAGTCACCATGGCTGGGGTGGCGCATGTCCTTCTGGATTCCCGTAATCCCCCAAAGTAATGCTGAGAGGTTTCAGCAGTAAAAAAAAAAAATCTTATGAACAACTATGTACCGTGCCGACTAGAGAACGTAGGCTGTGTGCGACAAGTTGTCGATGACCTCCTCCTGCCTATAGCAGCAGCAGTTAGACTGTGTGTGGTTGTAGTATTAGCGATTTCCACATCATCCGAAGAACATACGGAGTACATACGGGTGCGGGTGACATAGCTCGATGTGCCGGACAGACAACGCCGGACTCATCAACTGTTGGCAGAGCCCGTGTTGCGCTGCGGTGGTGAAGTGGCGACAATGCAATGAACAAGGTTCAAGGATAACAAGCGTAACAAGCGCGTTCGCTTCTCGCATTTACCCTACTGACAGTGTGACAGAACGACGAAGAGACGGTGCGCTCTCTGATCTCAATGACAATAGCGCTCGATCTGACAAAATGTAAATTTGAACCTTTTGAAATAGCTTCGCCGCGTCCGACGGCCGCTCGCTGGCCGCCGATGTCGAAACGAACGTCGTCGTCGTCGTCGTCGTCGTCGTTGTTGTTGTTGTTGTTGTTGTTGTTGTTGTTGTGTTGTGTTGTTGTTGTTGTTGTTGTTGTTGTTGTTGTTGTTGTTGTTGTTGTTGTTGTTGTGTGTTGTTGTTGTTGTTGTTGTTGTTGTTGTTGTTGTTGTTGTTGTTGTTGTTGTTGTTGTTGTTGTTGTTGTTGTTGTTGTTGTTGTTGTTGTTGTTGTTGTCGTTGTTGCTGTTGTCGTTGTCGTTGCCGCCGTCGCGATAATGTTTGTTCCAAGCAAAGGTCCGTAAGGCTCTTGGAACTGTCAAAGCCACTCGACAACGGTACACAAGAAAATGCTGGTGCACGCGCCCTCGCATAAGCAAGACTCACAGATCACGGAAATTGGTTTCTAAAGCACTCGTTTGTAACCTGTGATACTTTAAATTATATATATATATATATATATATATATATATATAATTCGTGTACTAGATGTGTTTACCATATATTTATGCCGAAAGACAACGACCCTGGCAAAAAGAAACTACCAGAAATCACACAAATTTCCGAGGTCCGAAACAAGAAGAAAAGAAAGTTTAAGACCAAATATGAGAACGAGCATCTGGCTCTTTCGACTAATGACTGCATCTGCAGCGTGCTGAGCGACGCGTAGGCACGCACGCAACAGCAACCATTCAACCGAGAAAGGACGTTCTATGACATGTTTACCTCCCGATGAAGTTCCCAGATGAATGCCGTTGCAAACCGGCACGTTACCACGTGGTGATATACACTCATTAGGCTTACCGCTCGGTCTTGAGCGAGACGCGCTGAATGAGAAAACTGAGAGTCAATGCGTGACAGACTGAGGCTAAAGTGGCAGGTACATAATTTCGATGGAAGGCCAAGTAGAGTCTAAACCCACAAGGCGTACCATTGAGTCGATCAGCAGGATGACAAAGTAGTTGCTTAAGGAGTAGGTAGTTAGAGAATGCAACGAATTTGGAGAAAATTCAAATAAAAGGTTGCGTAAAAATCTCCTTCAAAACGTACGCAACAAACCGGCCGTGGCAAAAAAAAGCCCCACACCAGACAACTACTGGCCTCCCGAGATAGCGGAGGCGCAAGAAAAGTGCGTCTTAAAGCACGTTAACCCATCTTAAAGCACCCGCGGCAACTAGTGATTGCCGCAGACAAGTGATATTGGGAGGGTACAATAGGACGATAACTGTACTGGTGGGAGAAAGGGTAGCGGAAAAAAAAGCAGATTACCTTTTGTCCAGGTACAAGACAAAGTGCTCGAATCCGAAGACCATGTCTTATCATGGAAAGGCTCCCTTGCTGATCTCAGTTAATCAAGTACACGGCATAATGGAACGCCATCGGACGAATGAGAAAGACAGAGTTCCCATTGTGCAGAAAGAAAGAAATATTCCACTCGTGACCCCGGTGGAAAAAGCCTAGAAGGCGAGTCTTGGATGGCGAAGGCGCACGACCTCAAACATATCCCCCGAAGCCCCCGACCAAAGTTTCAACAAAGGAGTGACCAGGGACCCGTCAAATGTTCGTCGGCACAAGCACGAGGTAGCAGCGCATGTTCGACGCTGAAAAAGGCTGCGTACTTGAATCAATATAGTGTCAACTTCGAGGGCAAGTGCTTCGAGATGAGATTAATCCGTCGTGTTTCTTTTCTTTTCTTATTTGTGTTTTATCACAGTGCTGATTTTGCTAACAATTGCTCTTACTCAGCAACCCAAAATGGTCGCAGTCCCCGGGGACTTTCTCCAATGTAAAACCAAAACCAAAAGGTCGTGCAACTTATCAACATATCCGAACGTCCCTACGTGCTGCTTTATAGGTTAATAATATGACGCGTCGCTTAATCATTTTGGTCGCGTTTTAATGCTAACTTAAATTTGTTCCAGATGGTGTAGTCGTCATTAACATAGCACTACTATTGAGAGACAAACTTGTGGGCCTAAAGTCAAACACGGTCGGCAATGCAGTTTTTCATGATGTGGTTGAAAAGCATTAAAAATCTAGCCGGTTTAAATGCTTTGATCTCTAATGGCTTATTAGTCTGCAGCCAGATGCAGTGGACAGTTGACCTGACTGGTATACGTTGAAAGCACGTTGCGAACGCGACGTAAATAGAGCAGTCGGCTTATCTTGCTGAGCGGATGGCGGTGTCGAAACTTGCAAAAATGCGTAAAAGGTTCCGTTATACATCAATAGCGACAGCTGCTGCGAAGACGATGTTCTCTCGTTGCGTCGAAGCTGGACTAACTGAGTATCTGTGATCCTTCGACTGGCCCCGTGCTGAGGTCTAACAGACTGGGTCGAGAGGTAAGGGTGGGGAATACAGAGAGAATAACCGAGCCGTGAAGTTGAGCACACCATATTTTCAGTCGGAGGTTCCTTCCCTAAGGCGAAAACGAGAACTCGGGGGGGGGGGGGGGGGTGATTTGTTTTCGGGGTTGTGCGGGTTACAAAGCCATCGCGGCGGTACAGAAGCGTTAGGTTGGTCGGTCGGTCGTTTGGGCTTTTCACCGACAACCGCCGTGCTGTTAGCTGGCGTACATCTAAGTGTCATTAGAGCGCAAGAGGCGAATTTCCTTTCGCTATCATCATGTCCCCTTCCTAAGCTTGCTCTCCCAGATAGGATGCCACAACTGGACGGGCCCAGGGGCAAGGCTCTTTGGTTGATATCTTCCTTCTCTCCGAACCCGGTCCTCCTTTTCGAGCTCGTGGTATCAGCCAACAATCGGACGGGCAGACCGCTCATGAAGCGCAGCGGGGCCGTGCAAAGCACGTCCGACAATCGATGCAAAGTACATTGCTATCACGTAATTTTGCGTTGCAGGATCGTTATCGTACTACATCGTTGTTGAACCCTTCGGTGGTATTACCTACCGAGCTAAGTGGTTGTAGCCAGCGTTGATGCTCGTGGCCGCAAAGGGGGCAGAAGCGTCAAGCTTAGTTCCCCACTAGGCGTCTCACGCTGGACAGTCTGCTTCCCCGGGAAAGTGACATAAACACATTCGGTGTGGATCTTGCTGCCACATCCCTTGGCCTTGGATTATCAAGGTTGAGGTTATTTTAATCGTGTTGTAAAGCTTCGTTGTATCGTTCTATCAACGCAATATGGAGGTCCGCTTTGTCTGGATTTTGTGCCTATCTTGTTGATTGCAGCTTTACGGCAGAGAGGGAAGTTTCTCTTGACAGTTGGCTTAGGTATTAGTTACAGTCAAATGACAACTCAAAAAATTTGATTTTTGTTCTAGTTGGCTACAGCCAAGCTAAAATACACCATATTGTGTAGTCGTAAAATCATTTGAATGTACATCTATTTTAGGAATTTGAATTTAAACTGATCAAAGCAACGCGCGTACAAGCGCCAGAAAATTAAATTGTCTATCTTAAAACGCGTCTCATTTGGTAGAGATGGTGCGTCAGCGCAGAACCAGAACTCCACGCAAAGAGAGCAAGAGGCCCCTTATCTTTTTAAATTAACAGTGCTATTTATTTTACTAAAACTTCTACTAAACTACGAAAAAAAGAAGTTACCTTTTGCAACTTCATTAGATATAGGCATGAATCCGGGCATACACGAAGCTACAATACAGCGAATGGTGCTAACAAATTCGGAGCGCTCTTTTGCCAATTGTGACTTTAAATGATCATGTTGTAGAAGCCGGTATGTAAACCAAATCTAGCAAGTTCTAATTAGTTCGTTTATAGCGAACGAAACAACTGCCTTGCTGCATTGCCATACATTTGTTTTGTTTGTGCATTCGTTTTGCTCTAGCAGCGTCGTCTTTATTGCCTACGCTACTAGAACCAGTCTGCACTACAAATCCATTAACAACCAAGGCATTATTGGGTTATCAGACGCTAGCCGTGTTGTTTTCCAAGGTTTTCTATAAGTCTAATAAAGTTTTCAATTCATGCTGAAGATCGGTTAATCCTTTTTTCAAGCATTCTCTCGAGTATAATCCTAGATGTGTGGCCTCTGACTATAAAGGCGATTGCCTTTGCCTTAGCCTTGGGCGCCGCCGAGCTCTTTGATCTTGAGAAACGATCTGCGTGCGAGGGCATCGACCTCACTGTATCCAAGGGCACGGTCACTCCTCACCATCGTGTAACAAAAACACACAAACGAATCGCTTCAGCCTTCAACTAATTGCGCATTTGGCGCTTAATTGCAACGACAATCAGCGGCGCCATCTTCTCGTTAGCGTTTGCTGGGCAGGGGGACGTCGAGGCCCTACCCAAGCCCGACAAGACCTCTTGCAACGGAGAATTTCGTTGTGCAGCGATGCGATAATGCTGTTAACAACCTGGCCTTCCTAAACGGGTGCAGGTGACGACGTCTCCACGCAGCGTACAATAGTTTCCAGCGAACTAATTACTATTAGGCGTAGAATACGGAATACCGTTGAAAAACAAAGAAACTGTTTAGCTTATCGTTCATTCTCCTCTGCGTAAATAGACGCGGGTTTCTTCATAATATACCCATGACCTCAGCCAATTTATTAGAAGGGTTGACGTAGCTGTATGTTAAAGAACAGACGTGTGACTTCTAGTTACGCAGCCGTAATAGTCGGTTAGTTATATTATCACGTAGTCTGTGAAGTGCGTTCAGTATTTCATATATTATACTGTGGGCGATGGAATTGACGCACTGCCAAAAAATCTTGCTCAAGGTTGTTTATATCCATAGGTAGACTTTAAAAGTTTGACCCTTATCATGAAGTGCGTTGACACGACGACAAGATTACTCACTAAGACCAGTGATGTCAGTAACTATTGTTAGATCAAGTGCTGCCTTCTGATAGCGGGCGTATTAGATGGTTACAATGTGCCATGGTATGCTTATATGGTGGCTCAAAATCACTGTGTTAACGACTAAGAATTAATAGACGACAACATAGCAATATTGGGTAGTTCTTCGATCGTAAACTAGCATCCTGTCATCTCTACCTTCTCAAATCGAGGCTTAATTGAGCCTTGGAATAGAATTTGCGCGAGATAGCCTATAACGATCTGGTAAACTGCTGCGACGGTTCTCGGTAAACGGTTCTCAGCGTAACCCTCTCATTGTATTGGTAGGCTCGAGCCTAATGTCTTCACTTCTAGTGCTTACGTATCAAACTTATTTATCTTAAATCTATCCCGAAGTTCTTTAAACTAGGCCTTACGGTAGTACACGTCGCTATCATAATTGAACAGCAATAAATAAACAATAATCAGCTATTTTAAAACGTTCTTTATATATATATATATATATATATATATATATATATATATATATATATATATATATATATATATATATATATATATATATATATGACTTCATTAGCTAAATACACGTAGAAATTTGTGAAGTTCTAACCGATATAGGAATGGGAATTGAGTGCTATTATTTTGTCGTGCTACGGAGCCAGAACAAACCAGACTATTTATGTCTCCAGGTGTTGGTACCATCGACACCAGCGATTGCGCTGGGTGTAGACCGCGGCCTTTAGACAGGTAACTGACAACGATGCGATCGTTGTCTGCGACACTAGTGACAAGAAAGATGCGGACGTTATATAGCGCAGGATCTGTTCTGTATTAGTAAAAAAATCAATTAAACAGTAGATGGTGATTTTCTCAACGGTGGCGATACAGAGGGCTCGTTAACAGAGGACAGTTATAACCAAGGAGCTACGAACTGAGGCAGTTGTCTTCTCGGCGTAAGAAAAACGTCTTTAACTTAAGTACAATTTCTACCAACGTTTAAATTGAAATGGCCCGGCAAACCGAATAGGAAACTGATGAGACTTGCTTTGCTTGCACTGGCTAACTTGTTATTACCTCTGCTGGTACTGCGGATAGGACAAAACGCTACTCACTTTAATATCGCCTTTTAAAGAAAGCCTTATAACCAATATATGAATAAATACGTTTTATTTATCACAGTATTTTTTTTCTCTGACCGTTACTTGGTATACAATATGACAGTTCTATAGTATTGTTTGTTCGCGTAGATTCTTTTGTAATCGTAGTATGAAATCTTGAATTGGCGTGGACCATATATATATATATTGATAAATAAATCAACATTAATTCTGATATAGTGTTATTTTTTAAATATATCTAAGCTTGGGCTTTGTAACAATTTCATACGTTGTTTGTTTTCACACGCGAAACCAATCGGAAAATCGTTACGTAACATAAAATGTTCTTAGTTGAGCAGATCCTGCAGGTTTAGGGTCCGGGCCAGTATCGCCTACGGTGCCATGCACATACAATCAGCCATCCAACAAAGACTATATATAAATAAATATATATATATATATATATATATATATATATATATATATATATATATATCATTATTTATTTATGTGTATTAAGATATACATTTGTGATGTAAGAACATGTGCACAGCCCGCTCGGGGCTTAACTCAAGGCGTTAGGTCCAGGCTTGGGCTGGTCCACCTAGCCAGGGTGCCTCTCACCGAAGCGGCATTCCCTCTCTGAACATCCAATGACAGACGTTGCAGTAAATATTCGCCCGCCCTCTTGTCTCCTGTAGCCAGCACCAATCTTCTCCCGACATCGTTGAGCAGTTTCTTCGTGAGCAGCCCGGGCCCCCCCAATGTCTCGAACGCAAGGGGTGAGAACAAGTGTGGGTAAGCAATACTTGAATACTTTCTGCACTTGGCTGCTTCCGCTAGAGATACCGCGTGTCCAGGGCGGGATGCGCCCGTACCGACCATTGAAGGGGCTAAAGAGTCGGTTACGGTCGCATCCCACACCAGCATTTGGCCCCGCTCAAAGGGAGTCAGGGTCATTCCGTCAGGTCTCCTTCCATCGTCTCTGACTAAGCCGGGAGGCTCTAAAATGCATGGGTAGCCCGCCGACCGTAGCCCTCTGCTAAATGTTTCATTCAAGGCTGAGTGGCGCGCAATTCTGCCTGAACTCTGCGGACAGGAAAGTCCATGGTGACCTAGGGAGTCGACCTCATCACCGCACCTGCACTGGTGTGGGGAGACTAGGTCTACTCCTAACCTCAACCCGACTAGTATTCGTGTAGACTCGTCATCCAGGAGGGTACCAAGTTGAGGGCTCGGGAGGGCGTGCAGCCATGCACCTGCACCGGGCGAGGAAACTGCCTGTAACCTCGCTTTGCTAGTGGCCGTAGTTGTTCGCTCCCACAGACCGCTCCATCGGCAGTCGTTTGCCAGTTCTGACCACGAGTGCTGAAGAGAAGGAGTCTCCGGTAAAGACCCACAGAATGCATTAGCGTCATCCTGAATCTTTTCAAGCGTGGAGTGGAAGCTTGCAATCGCTTGGGGGTCCAGGATAGACTCAACGCCACTAGTGGCCGAATGTAAGGAGGCGATGTGTGCTGCGACTGAAAGAGAAACTGCTTCAGGCAGGCCCAGTCCACCTCTGGCTACCGGTAAGAACGCCTGAACTAGGGAATCGTCTCGCAACCGCAGGTTGAGTATAGATTCCAACGCGAAACCCATCTTCAAGTTAATTTCCTCCAACTGGGCTGAGAAGGCTGAACTGTTGGTTCCCCTGAACAGGTAATTCAACCTCGACGCGGAGAAGCATGAACGCAGGAGGTACAACCCCCGGTGAGCGCCCAGCTGGGGAAGACGATTAAAGCCAATTTCAAGTTTTTCCCTCCCGCGTTCGATTGTCGGTCCAATGTGGCGAGCGAACAGGGGTACGCCAAGAAGATCCAAGTCGTCGCCTGTTACGCGGCAACCTGGAAGTAGATTCTGTATAGCGGATATGTCAGCTGTACTTGAGCCGGTTATGTGAACCTCACACTTGACGGGGTTCAGGTCCAAACCGCTGCATGTGGTGAAATTAAGTATCTTCTTTAAGTCTTCACAGACCGTACTAATGTTACCTCCAATGACACCGTCGTCCAAATACCAAAGATTGAGTGGACTTTCAAGTGAGTTAACCAAGTCTTTAACGACAAGACAAAACAGAGGGGGAGCGAGGGGATCTCCCTGTTGAACCCCAACAGCTGAAGTCAGCAGTGCCGAGGGCAAGACCAAGTGCGATGGAGCACCGTAGGCCAATTTCACTTGATGATAAATAGCAGGGGTCTCATCTCCAACCACTTTCAGCAAATGATCCCTTCTGACGGTGTTAAACGCGTTTTTAAAATCAAGTTTGACTAGCACGGATGGATCGGGCCGAGAATCAATAAATATATATATATCAATAATAAATCAATAATATATATATATATATATATATATATATATAAATATATATATATATATATATATATATATATATAATAAATATATATATATATATATATATGTATATATATATATATATATATATATACATGAATAAATAAATATATATATATATAAAATGCACATAAATTAGAGACCTTGATCAGATCATATTTCTTGATCGTTTTTCCCAGCGCGACCTGTGTTTTCACACAAAGCAGTCGCCCAGTTGCGGCCTTGTCTCATAGTACCTGGTCTGAATCATCTGTGTGTGAACAAAAACGGAAAAGCTTGACCTTGCAGACACATCAACGGGTGCGCGGCTTTCGGCTCGATGGCTGTGCATTGTTTAACGTAGAAAAAAACACTCTTTCAATAGAGCTGCTTTGTCCTTTGAAGTAGAAGTCCTTTCTTCTTCACTTAGACTGGAATAGAGGGCGTCAGGAACTTTGACTTTGTCCGACGCTCAAAGAGGACCAGGTCGTCTTTTGCCCTTCGCCACACTTCACTAACGCTCAGCTCGGCTTCACCTGAACATTACAACCGTGCGTCGTTCTCGCCAATCCTCTTCAAGAAATTGTGATAGAACTGCAGCCAACGTAATCGATTCTCATTGGCTTCCGTAGCTATATTCAGAACACTCGGTGATCTAGGAAGGCGTATTGCTGATAATTTCAGTCTTAGTGCCTATAGCTTTTTTTGTCTTGTAAAAAGACGTGCATTGAAACCTAAAACGTATCCGACTATCGCCGTGGCCTTCGATTTTGTTTACCGAACACATTACCAGAAATAGGCTCAAACTGCTAGAAGTAGTAGTAGTAGTACGGCAGAACCTATTGGGTAATACAAAAATAAATTGCAGCTGGATACGAACGTCGTCAAGGCATTCAGAGTTACAACAGCAATTTGAGCCGAGCATGGCAGCATGGTGACAAAGCTAATCGGGAGGTCGTGAGTTCAAGACCGGAGCTAGCTTCTCCCAGCCTGGCTTTTACGGTTTCTAACTTAGACAAGGTAAAAACCAGAGCAGGCAATGATCGGCCATGATCGGACAAAACTGCGGGGAGCATAAATATTAAAAAAAAGGATGATGAATTATCATTCACCCCCTTGTTATTATTAAACCCAAATTGCGTACTTGCATTTCACTACATGCCCGATACCAGACTACTGCACATGTTTGAATCAGCAATCCGCGGTTACCTGCAATGGAACCTGGCTCATCTACAAGAGAGTAGAAAATAGGAAAAGATTCTAGTTCAACGGCACAAGCAATCCCGCCGTCGTAGTGTGTACTCGTGACTGTGTCGTCGGAGAGAAATATACTTATAGTCCAGCTGGTGTCGCACGTTAAGCGGCAGGTCGCTCTGTCGGTGGTCCGACCAGTAATGGAGATAGATCGGCGGACTTTCCAAGCTGACCTAGAATTAAAAACAAACATTTTTTAAGGAGGTTGTTTTTAATTCTAGACTATCATCCGTCCCCTACGGGCTTGGAACTTAACCTGAGGTATATCTTCAATGCACCGAGGACCGGACATGTTAAGGCATCTAGGTTTCCCTAACAGTCCTTGTAGCAGCTTGGCTGCTGACACTCAGCGGTATGGTTCATCAGCGGTATCATCTATTCTCCATGAGCATCGCTCAAAGAAAATTCGACCAACAACAGGGATCGAACCGGCGACACTCCGGTAGATGACAACCACGACTAGCGCACTAGTCCCCACCTAGACCACGTCACCAAGCTGACCTGGTTTTATCATCTGTCTAGACATCACCACACTGCCGCACACTACCTCATTGTTCTGTTGGGAAGTTCGTCACGCCGCGACTTCGCGCTACGTCCAACATACGGCGAGTACTACTGCAATGTAGTAATTATTTAATTAAAGTTTAATTAATTATTTAAATAAAGTAAATTTTTAATGGGGGGGGGTTGGATGGTAATGCACCGTCTCGTTTTATTGAGACATCTGTGCTCCTCGTTTTTTTTTCCGATTATGGTCGATTTTAAATCCACTCCGGCATTCACATTGTTTAAATTAGAAACCATGGTCTGGGTCTCGAACCCAGACCTCCTGAATGCAAGGTAAGGCTTTTGCCACTAAGCCATCTTGCTCCTTCGATGTAATGCCAAAGTAATACCGAGCCTGGGGGGTGGGGAAATCCGGGTTTAGTGGGTTTGCGAGTCTCACACTAGTCACGCAAGCTGCTAGTGGCGCATGTGCATCATGCATTCCCAAAACCTCCCAGAACAAACAAAAAAAAAGCCATCTTGCTCGGTAAGAGAGCTGGCACCCACATCAAAACAGACGACAAACATTCTGCAGACGACCCGGTTTAGGTGGTGATCACCGTCCTCGCGTGATGTTTACTTACTCACTGATTGAGCCAGGACAGCGGACATTCAGTAAGTGTCCTCGAATCTAAACAAACAGATCTAGTTTTCGGTGGCAGGACAGCTTACCTGTATTTGTTAGTGTCGCAGTTCTCGCATAGTCCGGCAGTAACCGGCATAATCACCATAATCATCCTATGCATCCTGTGTCCTATTCTATGCAACAGTAGAGGTAGGTGACGAAAGTGAATTGATTCCTTTGAGGTGCATTTACTGCCTTATGCAAAGGCTACCAGGCTACAGAAAATCACAGTTTACACTCCCTCGAGCCATAGAGCCTTCGAAGAGGTGTAATACTCTTATTGTTAGCAGGACGTAAGAAAAGTTGATCAACTCGGACTTCTCAAAGCAAACCGGATAATCAGAACTGTCCCTTACTATCAACAACTTTAATGAATTCAGAAATTTGTTGTTGGCAGCAAGCTAAAAGATGCGGTACCGGGCCAGCAAAGTGCCTCAGCGGACGGACCTCTAGTTTATCAAAACCTGCTCGCCAGCGCTGAAAAGTATAGAAAAGTAATCGGTGTCTCACGAACAGAAAACCGCAATTTTTGTTTTCAGAATAGCAGGCGAACTCGTGCGCGCCAATGCAGCGAAGAGTAACAATCTAGAAATCCCGTTCCCATGTAACACTTTTTCCATCTACTTAGAAACAACTGTTTGGCTAGCTTAGAAATATATATATATATATATATATATATATTATTATATATATATATATATATATATATATATATATACAAGTCTGCGTTGAATTGGTAGATAACGTATACATCAACAATGTGGCTGGTGGTTGTAGGTCAAACTACTAGTGTTCGGTTTACTACAGTGGATGGCCTGAATGTCTGACGAGCTAACAGTATCTAGAACATAACAAAAGTAATGCAACGAGAGACACGGAAATTGAAACGAAATGAACGGGATCCACAACCAGGCCGATCGATCGAGATAGATGTTACTAGCGAAAAGACACTCGAATTAGATCTCATTGACCTGGCACAGCGGCCTGTCTGGTGGCCAGAGGACTTACGAGTTTCTGTCAGAATCGTTTTTGAGTTTTTCAGAAGCTTTCAGCTGAGCTCACTATTAACCGAAATCAATAACGGCATCTGGTTCTTTAAAGCTCCCATGGCTTCAGCGTCAACGTCGTTCCAGCCATAGCAATGTATTTACCACTAGTGGTATGTATGTATGTAGGCAGGTAGGTAGGTAGTGAGTAACACGCGTACAATTGCAATCAGCGTTGTACTAGCGATTGTTGCAACCTTGGGCATCACAAAAAGAAGACACCAATCACGCTAGCATCCAGTGCAGGCGATCAAAACGGCAGCGAGGATCGACAATGGCACTAAGGTAATTCCAGAAAAAGGTACATGGAAGTGCTAGCGCGTAACAGAACACCATAATAACATGGAACTGACTCCACGAAGAACTGGTAGTAAAAACGCTACAAAATTGAATTAAAAACGTCTTTAACAATGATGTGTTTATTCATTCTAGATAATCATCTGTGTGCTACGAACGGCTTAAATTCGCCGGAAGGTATATCTGCAATGCACCAAAAGCCGGGCATGTTATGAGATCTAACGTTTTCTCAACAGTCCTTGTGGCAGCATCGCTGCTGACTCTCAGCGGTATGATTTACCATCTATTTTGAGTTTGCACCGCTCAAAGTAAGCCGGATCTACAGCAGGGATCAAATCAGCGAGCGACACCCCGGTAGCTGCTCTTCATAACTGGCGCACTAGCAAACTAAGAGCCCTCCCAACAACTACGCCGGTTCCAGAGTGAGAAACCGGTCAAAAGCCGAAAATACAGAAATTGGTATTTGTTTACAAATTGATGCGGGTGGCACCTAGCAATTTAGTCTGCGGAGCATCCTGGAGCATCCATACTCGAGGCAAACATTGGCAGAATCTGTTCAACAAGCTAATTCCAACTATAAATATTGCAGCGCATTTTGCACATCTTTTCAATTTGATCTCTATGCCAGCGCGTCAATAGCTACGGTAATAATACAATAAAAGAAATGATGAAAGAGACATAACTCAATTACCGTTTAATACGTAACCATCCTTACACGTCGGCGCCGCTTTCCTCTATGTCCAGATAGCCATTTTCTGCACAATTGTTTTCTGTTCTGCGTTACTGAAGGACATTCAATTGTCAAGGTGTTATAGGCTCTGGTTTGTACTTTTGATTTAGCTAAGAAATATAAATGAAATACGCCGTGATAGCCTAGTTAAGTGATTCGGCAGTCTAACAGAGTTGAAAGACTAATACATGTCAGCTGTACGTCGGCTTAACCAGCCGATGTGGCGTTGTTCCATATTCGAAACTCGCGTATGAAGTAATGTTGTAGCAGTCTCTGTCATCAATCAGGTTGACCTGCTAAATGGATTGCGGTCTATGTATGCTTAAAAACGTCTGAACAACGGATAGAGTTGCATTGCACGCATGGAACATTTTGGAACGACACGCACAGTTCATTTTTCGCTACGAAAGTGCTTACTCCTGTAGCTTACTCCTGTAAAATTGCGGCACTTGATCTGTTATATAGCTCTCGTTTGCCGTCAGTTAACCGTCAGTGGTGGCGGCGGCGGCGAGGGCGGATTTTTACCGATTTGTTTATCAGTGGTTTCTTTATTAATGTGATGTTGAAACAGGCCTGGAAAACAACAGGTACGATATCGCTCATCAATTGCTACCTGTGAAGAAAGGGTGACACTTGCTTAACGGTTACAACATGCTCCCATACGCACTCAGAAGGCACCAACCAACCATACACCCACCCACCCGTCAGTCGTCGACACGGATCTCTACGGCTTGTTTCGCGCATTGGGATCAAGTCAGACACGAATTCGCCGGCTCTTATCGACGAACACGAAGTGCACAGGAACACAGGAACGCGGAGTCACGGAGTTTCGAAACAAACGGAGTTCCGTAGCCGTCTGAAAAGAAAAGAAAAACTCCTGGCGCCCATCTAGAATGCGGAACGTGTCGTCGAACCTACGAGGTGTTGTTGCGGATATCGGCCGTTTTTTCGTCGGCAGTTCCGCCACGACGAGAGTGATGCTGTGACCTTTGCAGGACTGCAGTCGTCCGTGATGACGTAGGCGAATAGTCTGCCAGTCATGACACGTACCACTGTCGAGCAGAACACGAAAGCCCGTCTGGAGGAAACGACAGTTTGGGGGGCTCGTCTGCTTGAGCGAGTGGGCCTAGTTGGCGTTGCTGTCGCCGGCTGGGAGCTCGGCCAGCTAACCGTGTGTTAATTCTAACAACAACAGCAACAGCAGCAACAACAACAACAGAGACAACAACAACAACAGAGACAACAACAACAGAGACAACAAGACGACCACAAAGACAACAACAATAATTGCCATCACAACTACAACGGCAATAACAAAAACGACGTCGACAACGACTGCATCGAAAACGGGAACGTCTACTGCAACGATGATTGATGCTAGAGCGACCTTATTGTCAGTGTTTTTCCAACGGTCTTAAAGGTAGGTCTCGTTTGCCTCGTTTTTTGTCGTGTCTTTTTGCCTTGCTTTTCTATTTCTGCTGCGTCTGCTTGCCTCTTACGCGAGCGGGAAGAGAGGGGAGGCGGGGGGGGGGGGAGAGAGAGAGATTGCTTCTGCAATCACAATAGCGGAAATCGTTTGACTACTTCTACTCTTAGTTGTACTACTGCCGCCACACGTATTACTTTGATGACTTTATTTGCATCGAGGAGACGCTCAAAATTACCAAAGTTTGCACACAGGGACCCGACTGTAGGGAACTCGTCTGCACGTGGGGGGCGGGTAACGCGGGGCTCCAACCTACTAAAACCAGTCGTACCCCTTCTCTCCACCGACTGTGGGAACTGTTTATGCAAACAATTCTAACTGAATCTACTCATAGTTAGCTTTTTTCCCGAAGGTCTGGGGGTGTGTATGGTGCGGCGGTTATTTGCCGTGCGCTTAATCGTAAACAGTCTTCAAACATTTTCGTCACATTTTTGTCTTGCCACCGGGACAGATACTTCAGCCATGATTTGCATGCGCTCGGTAGGTCAGTTCCTAGCGTGATCGGTGTTACTCATGTCAAAAATGTGTCGCGGAGGCGCGCTGCACCACTCATACTGAACAGTTCTGAATTGTGCGTTCAGAGTCAATCCTCGAGTCCTTCCCAGCAGGGATGCTTCGAGATACCTTGCAGTGTTATCGATAGTTATATCTTTGTAGTCTCCGCGCGAACTGTGAGTACGGGTTCTCTAACCCAGGGTTAGCTCATTTGAACAATGTGTTAAAGCGCAGTTAGAGGCCGGGGCAAACTCTTCTGTCTACCAGACAAATTACCTTTCTCTCTGGACGGAAACGATGTCGGCGATTGCCTTGTTCGCGCGTCTCTTCAGCAGCTATGATGTCCAAGCCAAGTCGGTAAAGACGAGATCGTCAACGCAAGCAAGGAAATTGGCTCCGGGGGAAAATCCCTCGTTAGCAACACGTCGTACATTCTATGCTCCATAGCCCGGGGGCCGAGCCTTGCAGTCATAATTCAAGTCGTCCCTTGAAACTGGACGTTCGGTCGTGTAGGTAGTCGGATATGACTAAGAAGGTAGGGTGGGACCTTTCCTGTAAAAAGTCTCAAAGTGTGATTCTCCATGAGAAGCTCTTAAAGGCATTCTTGATATCGAGAAATAAATGGATCACGAGGTCTAAGAAACTCTGCACACCGTCTCTTAAGTTGCCTCTCATGCTCCTAGAGGCTTTCAGAGGCCGCCGTGATCCTAGGCGGGCCTTCTGATCTGGTGAGCCTCTCCAGCGGCCCTTGAAGCTCTTCCCCCAGAGCTTCGCCTCTCGAGGACTACAAGTCCCCTCCCGGTTGCCTCAGGAGAGTCTCGTATGTCCCTGGTGGCGTTAGTACATCCTCTGATGATCTAACACGGAACGTCACTTTGCCTAAAAGAGGAAGATAACATTCAATATTTTGTCTAAAACGTTGAGTGAAACGTTAGGATTGTAGTAGTAGTAGGAGTTAGAAGGCCCAATGTTAGTCACGCAAATCCAGATAAAACCGTATCATCTTCCCGAGATTTGATCCAGCTGTCAAATACAATGCTAGTCAGTTCAAGGCTGTTTACAACCCGGCAGAATTTTCAGAAATGAAGAGGTGTACTTTATGGTGTGGGGCACGAGCGCCGGTCCGATGTGAGGCCAGAGATGACCACGACGGGCCTCCGTTGCGAGCAGTCGCAATCCAAGTCACTCCTTGCCAGCCCGTACACCTACTATGCGCTATAGATATTCGTAGCTGGATGGGGGAGGAGATGGAGGCCAATGGATGGAGTCATTGTTGCGCGGGAAAATGAAGATGCATGACTGTGAACAGGAAGAGATACCCTAACTCTTAACGCACGTGGCCCCGTGTGCAGGAGCATATGTAGGCTTCTAAACATGCACTAAACTGACTAGATGAAGTATTGCTAAGGTCAGCTGACCCTCCATAGTATAGCAGAATAAAACTAGATTTTGTTTGTTAGCACATTGCAAACTTTCGTATCTTTATGAGCAGTAAATGTTGCAAATTTGCAAAAAAGGAAAAGTATCATTAGACGCTGAATATTGAAACTAAGTACACATTTTTTTCTTGAGGTAAGCATAAAATAAGCCTTATGAAAATATAAACAATGTGTCACAATCCTTGCATCCTTAGGTATATTTAGGTAGAAACATGCGAAGTACGTGTGTTTACACAAAATATACTCTTCCTTTGTCGATGATGCTTGGATGTATCAAAAAAAAAAAACCGTACACGGGCATTATCCTTACGGAAAAACAAATGAAGTCATAGTCATCGCACGTGCTATTATTAAAACGCATTTATATAACAATGTAGCGGCGGTGGTTTAGGCGGCTAATGCACCGCTTGAAACGGGGCGTTGCCATGGCAACCATGGTTACTAAAACAATCGCAAGTTCGAGCCCCATCCTTGCTGGTTGTATTTGTTGGGCGTGGTTGTCATTGCTCTGCTGCTACATACCTCTACTGGAAAAAGCCTATATAACTCACTCCAGTACGAGAAATCGATGACGATAGATGCATTAGACGATAACGTGCCACGGGCAACTTAGCCCATTACCCTTAGCCAAGATGTCGAACAATCCGTCGGATTTTTGACGCAGATTCATGACCGTCGATGAAAGCTGGGTCCATCACTACACTCCCGAGACCCAAGAAGCATCCTGCCAATGGTGTGCACCTGATGAAGGACCTCCGAAGAGGGTGCGGACAACGGCATTGACCGGAAAGGTGATGGCTACAGTTTTTTAAGACCAACGTAGAATAATGCTGGTCGACTACCTTGAGAGCGGTAAAACGATCACAGGAGAATATTATGCAAGACTGTTAGACTGCCTTTAGCAAGAACTCATCGTGAAACGGCCCGCTTTGCAGAAGAAGGTTGTCCTGTTTCACCAGGACAATGCTCCTGCACACAAGTCCCGGCAAGCATCGGCAAAACTGGCCCAACTGAGGTTCGAACTTATTGAACACCTTCCTATTCTCCAGACCTGACCCCCTCTGATTATTTCCTCTTGGAACATTTGAAGAATAGTCTCGGTGGAAAGCGTTTTTCCAGCAATGAAGAGGTTAAGGCTGCTGTCAATGCCTATTTTCAGTCTAAAGACGCGGAATTCTACTTAAGAGGTATAAAAGCTCTGAAATCTTGGTGGGAAAAGTGTATTGAGCATCTCGGGGACTATATCGAATAAGATAAATTTAAAAACATGATTTGGAAAATTCTTGGTTTTCATTCTAAGAACTTATTGAACTACCTGTATATATATATATATATATATATATATATATATATATATATAAAATACCGGATGTACAAGTGAGGAGGCCTCTAAATGTATTACATTGATTGCTCACATGGTTGACAATATAAATAAGCATATATTTCGTAAGCACGAGTAAAGGCACCCACGACAACAACGAAAACGATGATAACCCCTAAAAAAACACATGGAAATAATCGACATACCTGGCTGCGGGGGGGAGGGGGGTAAGTAAACAGTTGTAAAATGTAAATGAAAAATGCGCAGACAGGCAAAGACAGTGCATTAAACTGCTTGCTGCTAACCAATCCACGGCGTTTGACGGCGGTAGCAATGAACGAACAAAAAAAACGCATCGTTTCCGAATAAACCTCGCTTGTCTGAAGCTGCGGCTCGAAGTATTCTCGCCGATAAGGTGGGCTGCGCGTTGTCGTTGCCGTCTCGTTGTTCCTCTTGTCATGCTCGACGACCGGGTTGTTCCTTTGCGCGTTTTTATGTATCGAAATTCGATGCTATCCTTAGCGACTGTCTGCGGCTACGAGTTCGATCCACGTTTGTCCTCGCTCAGAGTCAGCACGATCGCTTGTCGTCCAATATTATAGTAGTAGTAGTAACTGTCGAAGTTTGTGTTCCCCTTTGCTACGCCCCACTGCCGGTATTACTGTTGTTGTTGTTGCTGTTGTTGTGGTCGTCGAGGTGACCGTTGCTTTTGTTGTTGCTGTTGTCGCCAGGAGACTGTAAGGGATGAAAGCAGGCTGGTCGTAGTGGTGACGGTTCCTGACCGTTGCAGATCGATCGTTCCACAATGAATGATCTAACCTGATCCAAGAACTATCAACTAAGAACGTTATGGCGACGATAGCGGCAGCGAGAACCACCTGCACGGATATGGGAATCTTCGTAAATGAGTACGGAACCCTCTGTGAGCGGGCATGAAAATTTCTATAAACGGACACGGGAAAGTTCGTGAACGGGTGTTGCCGGGCATTAAAAAAACTCCGTGAACGGGCATGGAAGTCTTGGCGCACGGATACAGCAGCTTACGTGCAGGACATGCTGTAGTCGCGTCGTTTCGTTAAGAGTCAGTAAGGTGAGGAACATCAGACAAGACAGGAAACAGCTTACTGAGTTGGCAGTCAGCCCTAACTTCAAACTAGAGGTCACCTGCAATTGCTTTTATTCGCAGTAGAATCTGGGGATAGATTTATTATTCGCTTGGCACTACATGCCCCCCCCCCCCCCGGTGGCACCTAGAGAGGCAACGTAAGCGGAGGTATTGAAATATCCGAGGTTTCCGCAACAGTGCTTGTGGTAGCATAGTCGATGAGTCTCAGCGGTATGGTACATCATCTATTCTAAAGGAACATCGCTCAAAGAAAATTCAATCAACAACAGGAATCGTACCGATGACAACCCGCGTAGATGACGAGCGTGACGAACGCAATAGCCCCCTACTCCAACATACCCAGATGCTTCATTTGTAAAAGAGAAAGAAGATGGTCACCTCTGATAATTCAGCGTTTCTTGGCCGAAATTAACGCAATGAAGCGCTTTATGGGGATTTATAAACACCGCCCAGTGGAGCTTTACCTCAAGAAGCGGTGTGAAACGCTATTATTCGACCCCTTCTTTATAAACAGGCGTGGTGCTAAAGGAACCTGAGACGGCTTCGTCATTGGGAGGCGTTTTCAATAATGAAGCTGTTTCAGTTGAACACGCATTAACGGCTCGGCTAGGACGGTAAGGTCTTTGCGCAAATGCAGGACCTGATCAATTAATTCGATGACGATGCTCGTTTCGCTTATACTTGAACACCGACACCGTTCGATACACGCGGTCATGACTTAGTCGAGTTGTAGCTAATAATGGTTGGCACAATCGTATGCCAAGAAGCTTACCTGATATGCGCGTCAAACGACTCTGCCTAACACTAGAACTGTTTAAGTGCATGAACGACTAAAAGAGCAAGCACATTACGTATTCCAAGTTCTGCTGTTCACGGGTCACGTAAGCTGTCCGCCCGTTTCTATATACAAGGTCTCACTACAGTAGTGCCTTGCAGCCTGCCTATGGAAGCACCTGCCCTGCGATTAGCAACCATCATGTCGTCGGCTTCTCAGATGTCTCGCGCTTCTCGTATTTGTTTGACTTTGGTACTGCTCCGGGCTTCCGCACCAGTTCGCTCTTTTCTGACAACAAACAGATCCTACAAAAGAAACGCAAGCAACATCAAGTACGTGTACGGTGTTGTGGCTAGCGGAAGATCACCTGTGCTAATTCTGAGATCTTACAGGCTTCACACGGGAAACGTTGGTTTTGGGGGACGTGGGGCCACGCGGCGCGGTATATAGGGTAGCAGTAGAGTTGAACGAAGGAAAATTTCCATTCTAAAATGACTTCACTATGTTAGCGCTTTGGAGTGGACAATTGTCTCCGCGCTAACGTGTGATCACGGGTTATTTAACCCAGTTCTAATATTAAAATTCGTTGGGTAAAAAAAATCTGATGAATATGCGTAATGTTTACACCCATTGTTCGTTTCATTCTATTCACGGTAAACAACAGAAGTAGAGAGACATAGGCGATGATTGCGCTGATCAACAGTTAGCTGGTACCGTGGCAGAGTGACGAAATGAGTCGCGGCAAGGAAACATGAAAAAAAATACTTTAAATTGGTACATATGTCAACAATGAAGCGTGTGCAAGAAAGCAGCGCAACCCGGGTATCTGCTCTGAAGCACTACGGGCTTGGCTAGTTTGCCGGTCATCACCTTAGTTTTACTTCTAAGCTCTCATACCGTGTTCGTGAAATTCGTGCTGGTGCTGGCAAACGTGCGACGTTCTCAAAGTACGTTTTAGCAGGTGTTGATATTTTGCTGAGCGTATACTAATTGCAATACCTCATTTGCGTATTCGTCCTCTAGAGGCCTTAATAGTTCCTCCATAGAAAATATTTTATGCAAAAGGAAACCATCGTTATACTTATTTTTTTTGGTTACGCATTACTTAGTACGGACCACCACTATGTCGTATTGGGCAGGCGTTTATATATATATATATATATATATATATATATATATATATATAACTATTTATATTTTTTTCTATTTCCTTTCTGGGGCCTGCTGTTAACAATAGAAAAACAAAAACTAAACAACGAATCACACAGATTTCTGGCGTAAGCAACGTCCTCATCAGTTATTATTAAACAAAAAAAAACTATACATGACCATATGTATATACATTTCGCTTTATTAACCTTCTCTTAGTCAAGATTTCCTATAATGCGATGTGACAAGTACAGACATGGCATTTGTTTTTGCAGGGCGATACATCTATTTGCTCAGAAACTCGCGACGACTAGAGAGACGTCAGGCATCGCCGTTGTAACAACAGGTAGGACTAGCCGCAATCGTGTCCAGATTCAGTTTTTAGATTGTATAAATCCCTTTGTAACAAACAAGTAGGACCAGCCGCAATCGTGTCCAGATTCAGTTTTTAGACTGTATAAATTGCTCCCCGAGTTGAGAAGTCCGTCTCTATAGAATTCCGTCGTGGGACCGCCTTGCGGGCGGACCTCGCACGAACCCAGGGGACCCAGTCGTCCTTTCTCACCAAAAAGGTAGGGCAACTCGTAATTACTCTAGGCAAAATGCTCCGCCAGCAACAACAAAAAAAATGAACAGGATAATACGTCATATTGTCACGTTTTTGGCTACCACGGTGTACACTGCCGAGCCGCTGCAGGGTCTGGCTGCCTGCATAAAATGTGGTTTGCGTACCGTTGTGCGAGTGAACTGCGTTCTGGTCTAACTATAGATACGCACAAGCAAGGATGCCGTCGTTGTACGCACAGCGACTACTCGGTAAACGTTGTCGAGTTTGTAGCTGTAGCCGTATTCAGGTACCGGTGCCGGTTAAGCTTTGTACCTGTATGTACATGCATGCGCGCTTTACTCGTTTGTACTTGCACGTACAGAGCATAATAGCATAGCAGCATAGGCTAACTAGGAGCGGGCCTCAACTGACCTTCGTCAATCTAATTACTCGTTGTTTCTTTCTAGCCCGGATGCGCCCGATGCTCACCAAGGATAGTGTGGCTTGCACTAACAGAGAAGAGCGTTAGCATCGCGTAAGATGACGGTATAGACGCCGCGGTGCCGTTCGCCCGGCGGGTTTGACCGCGTCGCCGTTTGCTAGCGTTTACGGGTGATTCAAGCGTAGTAGCGGTAGAAAGACTAGAAGTCACCTAGCTGAAGTAGTGGTGTAGACTGGGTAGTGCGTTGGTAGGGAGCTCTGGCGTGCAGGTTTGATCCCCAGGGTGCTTCGTGACCCATGTAAGTGTTATTGTTGTTGTTTTTTGTCCTGTTTGTTTTGTTGTCTTGCTGTCCTGTTGTTTTGTTGTCTTGCTGTCCTGTTGTTTTGTTGTCGTTGTTTAAAACAGACCCACACAAAGTGCAACATTTTTCAAACAGAGTTGGTAAAGTTCCTTAAAATTACCAAGATAGTGAGGCCTATTGGATTTTAACAAAACAAATTTGCTTCGTGCGTAAACAAAAGAAGGACTTGTGTAAACGAATAAACAACTTGTAAACTAAATGCAGTTCTAGAGAGGGGATCAGATACAGACACGCACATCGAGCAGAATCCAATCGTGGTTAATTGGAAAGGTTTAGGCGTGCCTGTTGAAGGCGGGTGTAGTCGGCCGTGGGGCCAAGATGGTGGGGGGTTTAGAGTTTGTTTGACCCACCCCGTGTTTGCCTAGCTATTCTTCCTTTCAAACAGAAAGAGTTGCCCTCCAGGTCGGTCGGTGTCAGAACACAACATCATTCGTGCTGCAGGGATGGTGAAAGCAGCCCAGCAAAAGATGTCAGCGTTCCGAGACCCTAGCGACACCCGATTCACTAGTGGGGCGATGTGTGCCTGGACCTTTAACGACTAAAGTGTACGTTTCTTCTGATGTGGACGCAAACAAACAAACTACTTTGCTAGTAGCTGACCTATAACGTGCACAAGTATATGTTCGCTTATATGCTTAGTTAGTATGCCGAGCGGAATCGAAGCCAAGATTTTTTTGGAAATTTTTGGCTCGCTCGCACATGTTAGTCGACGAACGATGTTGGTCCGCCTAATTACATGGCATTAGACTAAGTTAATCATAAAACGGTCTACAGTACTCATTAGAAAGAAATAGTAAGCCAGCTTGCCATTAGACGATCAATTCTGTTCAACTACGACCAATTTGTTTTCCTTTCTAATCTGCTGCAGCGTAACGGGCGGCCACGCGTTGTAAAATTGACGCCCTGTATAATTGAATAACTTAACGGCGCACCATAAAGCGCAAAACACGTACACAACTATATATAGTCGTCTCATAACGATCGTTGAAAATTATACGATAATTTTACACTGAATTAGGTAAATAAAATGTGTAGTTTAATTTCCACGAATACGGTGTTACGATGATATGTTAATTGTATGTATGATGTTGTCCATTTCATTACTTATATAATCATCAATAATTAATTGTCAGTGTTATTTTGATGTTTCTTCGGTATATTTTAGAAATGCTTTGCAATTACAAGGCTCAAATGTACAGTAGCTAATGATCGTTGGGAAAATGGGCCACCTTAGCAAGCTATATGTATGCACAGCCATAAAGACAGAAGAGCAAACTATATGCATAGCTTTGGATACCAGTACAACGGCATCCTAGCACAGCTCTGCGTGTGCGGTTAATGCGTTAATTCATCTCAAGTGTCCTCTAGGTAGATATGTCGGATCTGTGCTAATGTTTTGACACTTCCAAAAATCAATGAGAGTTGCTTCTACCAGTTGCAGACGCTCGAACGTTTTGCATGGCAAAGGTCAATCAACGCGAGGTTCATTTATAACCGTAATGCCAGCATAAACGCTTTTAAGGCGATAGTTAACTAGGGATTGCGCTCAGGCACTCTGGTGTCATAGTCTAGGTTGTGGCGCCAGTTAAATGCGCACTTTACAAACCAGGTAATATATATATATATATATATATATATATATATATATATATATTGCTTTTGCTGATGACACTACGCTACTGTTCGGAGTGAATCATCGAACTTTAATACGGACTTGCACCAGTCGCTTTTAAAGGTTGATAACATTTTTAACAGCTTTGGACAAGTTGTCAATGCTAGTAAAACGAATTACATAACTTTTCGTTCATCGCCAAGGCAACTGGCATTACCTGACAACTTAATACTCAAGACACGGAACATTGAGCTATCGCATACCGCTAAGTGCCTGGGGCTTGTTCTCCAGGAAAACATGAGGTGGCATCCTCATCTGGATTATATTGCTCCTAAGTGCTATGCAGTAATAGCTGCGCTGGGTAGAATGAAAATGATTGGGGTCCCCATAGAGGGTCTACTTATGGTATACAAAGCCGTATTCTTACCAGTGCTATGCTATGGTATTCTTCTCTGGGGTGGTGGCTACGAGGGAATTCTCCGGGGAGCCAAAGTGATACAGAATGATGCATTTAGAGCAATTTTTTTAAGGAAGCGAAGGGATTCGGTCCGTGACTTGTTTAGTCGTTTTAATCTACTTACTGTGGAAAGCATTTACACGCTAAGGGTTTCAATGTTAGCATACAACATTTCGCAAGGTATTGTGCCCACGAAAATCGCATTTCAACTAATCCCTACCCTCAGCCGAACATCAACTAAGCGTGCAACAATTTTTGCGGTGCCCTCTGTGTCCCTGAAGTCCAGTCAGCACGCACTTGCATGCCGTCTTCCGAAAACCTGGACGTGCATTCCCAAACACATTAGATGTCTAACAAGGAAACATTTCTTCGTTCGTGAACTGAAACGGTGGATTTTAATTTCACAGTCAGAATCTGGCTTGTAATCTAGGTAAATTCGGAATTAGGATGGTAGTGCTTTGTATATAGGGGCACACACTCGGCTTAGATAGTAATGTTTATACGTGTTTTTACCCATAGTTGTGAATTCTGAAGATGCTGTACTAGTGAAGTGTACTTCGTTTGTGCGAATATTTACATGTTGTTCGTGTTCAATCAAACATGCCAGCTGCTGTTTTGGTGTTCTTGTGATACTCAATAACCATGGCGATTGTGTAAAGTGCTTATAAAAAGCACTCTGTGTACTTTGTCACGAGTGATTTTCTACTTCGTTGTTTGAATCATGTTTTTTTTATTATTATTATTATTTTTTTATTATTTTTATTTGCCGAGAACATAAGCGTTGTGGAATGCGGTTCCGTAAATAAATCCACGTTTGAAATTGAAACATTGAACTGAAATATGTATATATTTATATATATATATATATATATATATATATATATATATATATATATATATATACGCGCAGTTGGCAAACCAGGTTTAAATTATATATATATATATATATATATATATAAGACGATGGCGAATGGCGATGACGATTGGCAATGTAGTGCTTTAGATGCTAGCATGGATCAAGTTGCGGCGGACTGAAGTTTTCTAATTCAACGTGAACGAGATATGGCGTTACGAAACATTCTGGCAAGGATTGTATGACTCAGGCCTAATATTGCGTATGTAGCGGTCAGCCATAAGTCCACATGTAGTTCATAAGGCTTAAAAGGCGAAAGACACTATTTTCAGTGAACGTCGTCACAGATCGTACACAAAGTTTACTAGACAAATTCTTTGTATCATTGAAACAATCCAAACAGCGATAACAATGTACTTATAAGGCTGCTGCCTTTGCCGCTGTCTAAGGCTGCCGGTAAAGATTTATAGTGAAGCGAGTAAAGCCGCTGATCTAGTTTCGATAGAAAAATCTTTCGACTTTATTGAAACCTCGTTGTGCGATGCACTGTGCACGTTCTCACATAAGCAAGAATTAGAAACAAGCAAAAGCAACACGCTTCCTGGAAACTCGTGGCCGGTTTGCACAGCAGCCATCAACGCACCAGTATTAAGACACGCTCAACATACTCAAGACCAAAGATGATTTTAAGAGAACTGTGAAAATTCAAGTTGCCCGCTTCTTCCTTTAGCTAAGTAGTATGATGTGTTGGCTCCTAATGAGACGTAAACCACTGAACCCACGGCCGCCTCTAGTTGGCCTACAAAGGAATGCTTAGATTCGATTCAAGTCAAGTGCTTTTTAATTGTTTTCAAAGGGTAGATAATTATATACATAGTCATTCACAAAAAAAACTGTATTTAATACTTACAATGCACAGTATAAGAGACATAAATAACACACAGTTTACCAAATAATAGAACGCAATAGTACCATTGCGTGATATATGTAATAGTAAAGTTTTTATATTATATCGCTAGTTCATGGTTATCAACATCCTTGCCATGCGCCACACAAACATATTGTTGAATCGGTCAGATTGTGCAACAATTTTTAATGATATGGTATGAGTACTGGGCAGATTGTTATTGCGAATATTAAACAAGACGGAAAGTCTATTCGACTGAGAGATTCGTGCGTATACAATTACAATTTAAAAACTGTTTTCGAGTGTCGTTCTGATATAGGTAGTAAAGTCGAGATTGCTACGCTCTACCTTACATCTCAATGCAACACGTCGAAGGAATTTAGACGGAACTTTTTACAACTGCATCAATATGCTTCTTCAGATACGGCCGCCAGATTTCACAGCTGTAGATGTATTTGGAAACTACAAGGCTATTATAAAGGCGAATACAGCACATTGGACATTCGATAATAAACAGACGAAATATCATATTACATATGAGACTAGCAGATCAAATAGTTTGCGTGATGTCAACGTTAAAATCTAGCTCCGGTGTTACCGTTACCCCATGATCGCGGATGCTGTTTACTCTAGGTATCTCTTGTCCATGAGGTGTGTAAACGTGGTCCTCCTTCAGACACACAACCTCTTTTTAGGAACCTCTTTGTTCTGTTTGTGTCTGTTGTTCTCTGTATTATCTCTCTCTCGGCGTTTGCGACTATGAGGCACGCCCGAAAGACACACCCCATACCGACTTAAACTGTTGTTGACCGGCACACAAAACCTCCGATTTGTTAGATAACTTAATATACATATAACAGCTTGTTTGTCTACATTTAGGTCAATTAGTTTCTACAAAAGTTTTAAATGGTTTACTCGGTCAAATGCTTTAGAAAAATCAAAGTAAATACAATTAAATGCTTCGTTTTTGTTAATAAAGATGACCCAATCTTGGACCATTTCAACTAGTTGCGTTGATGTGGATTTGCCCTTAGTAAAGCCATGTTGCTGCTCGTCAAAAACTCCCTCAGACTGCATGAAGTTAAGTATATGATCCACAAGTAATTTTTCAAATAATATACACGCTATTGATGATTGTGCCACAAGTCTAAAGTACTCAACATTTGACTTAGATCCCTTTTTATGTACAGGCGTAATTACGGATTGTCGGAATAAATCTGGCACGACACCATCCTCGTAGGGCCTAGCATAAATTAATGAGAGTGGCTCAGTTATAACATGCACTAGTTATTTATAAAATAATGGAGGAATACAGTCTGGGGTGAGACTACATTTAGATGGAAGTGGATTTATTTTCTTTAAGATATTACATTCAAACACAAATAAATACGGATACCTTGATGACGCTTGTAAGGAGAAAATAAGTGCTTTCGTTGGACCTGCTTGGACCACGTAAACAAAGAAATTTATTTTTGAAAAGCATCTGCTTTGGAAATGTCATTAGCGGTAACCGCATTGTTTTTGGTGCCGTTGTGTCCTCTTTTCTTTTTAAGTGCTTATTGGCATGACTAAAAGACGACTTAAACCGTTAAAATTGAGATTGGATTCGTCCAATACCCGAAGCCTTCTGCTTGCCTTACGCAGTTTGGTCGCATATTGCGGAGTCGCGTCATTTTTAATAAGTGATTCTAGACTAGAGATATACTGACGAAGTCTAGTGTTATTTTTAGACTTGCCGGTGCGTTTGGGAATAAATTCCTCTATCACAGCGTGCATCTGATAAACAAGACAATTGTACATATCATCTACGGTATCACAGATTAAGAGTATATGTCTCCATGATACAAGCGTCAGTTCTTCTATGATTTGGTCGTAATCACCCTTAAAGAATACATACCCTCCTCAATAGGAAGATATTGGGAATCGATTAAAAGATTTAAAAAAATGGCGTTATGGTTCCGAGGGCATCAGGGATTTAAAAAGAGATATATCTTCTGTTATACCTGGATCGGTAGTAAGAACCAAATCAATCAATGTTCCTTTGGGGGATTTGTTTGGTGTAAAAGTTACGCTTGTTTCATCTGACAGATGGCTGCTTGTGTAAAGAGATAAATCATTTAAGTTTATACTACATATGCATCTGTAAAATTAGCCTCCATTGTTTGAGAATCTAAAAGGGACACATTTTGCCAGTCAATTCTTGGAAGGTTAAAATCGCCAACAATCAGAAAAGGAATCACATATTCTTTTTATGCGATTCTTGCGCTCCGGCAGCGATCCAGCATTTGTAGCATATAAACAGGCCATCCTGACTGAACACGATTTTAAAAACACGTTCAGCGCTAATGCTTCAATGTCATCGTCTAACTTGACCTCACGGAACTTAAACATTTTCCAATTTAGACAAGGTAAATGCCGGAGTGGATTAAAAAATCAGCCATGACATGAAAGAAACCGCACACGGGCATTATTAGCCTTACGGAAAAGGACTTTAAAAACATTTATAAATACAAACACCACCTCCGCGAAAGCCGCGATCACACCGGAGTACTGTATACCTATTATCACAGCTTAACTTACTATTTGTAACATGTGTTTCGCCTACACCTAACCATGTTTCAGTTATAAAAATTAAATCAATATTATGTTAGGCGGTATATGAATTGAGCAGCTGAACGCGATCATCAGTTCCAATCAAGCGTGCATTGAAACTAGCTTGTGGATTGAAATATTTCTTCGAAACTAACAGAAACCTGTTTTAGCAAAAACATGGTTTTTGAAAGAAGCCGGTCAACAATAACAGTATGCGCTGTACCTCTAAATTCGTATAAGGTAAGAAGACCTCTACAGTTACAAGGCCTCTTCGAACCAAAAGGAACGCACTCGTAATAGGCCACTGGTAGTAGTATAGTACCAGCGATCATCATAGAGATATTGGGGGTCGGCACTCACAGGTAGACACGTATGCGGATTATGTATGCGGATGACATCGTGCCATACTCCCGTAGTCAGTTTCACATGCAGCAGTCCCTTAGGACCTAATTTAAAACAACCTCCTCAAAAAGAACTTAATTCTAGTCGTTTGGAACCTGGTAGAATTATGTCGACCCGAAAAAGCTATGGGCCCCTTCAACCTAAATGTCACGTCCACCGCTTCTTAGGGTACACCGCCTCACTTAGCTAAGTTAAATTTTAGGGCGTTTGACCAAATCAGAGTCACCCCAATAGGTTAGTTTTTTTTTACTGGTATGGTCTCCGCTATATTTAAAGATCTAGAGAGCAGGTTCTACAAAGCATGTTCTACCAAAACGTTCAACAAACGCATGTCTGAATGGGAGAGAACGTTGACAGAATAGGTTGACCCCCTGTTTTATAAAACCTAGACAATTAGGTCTAATTTGTAGAAGTGCTGCGATTAAGATAATATACACTAGAACGCACGATATGATGTACATAGCTTCCATATGAAGATCTGTCTTCGAAAGACGATTCATAAACCTCTTCGGTGTGCTTGTGCTAACGCTGGGGACGACAGTGTAATTTATATAATCTCCAACGATACAATATAATAGTTCCATTGTCTCATTTCATTTTAGGAACCGTCATAAGTATACATATATGTGAATGTATGTTTTCTCTTTACGCGCAATATGTTAAACAATGATTATTAAGAATATATTGCGTGGGCAGTAATAAAGAAGTAAATATATATATATATATATATATATATATATATATATACTTATATTATAAATAGATATATATATATAATATATATATATATATATATATATATATATATATATATATACTTTTTTTTAAAAGAGAACTGTGTAAAAAAGTCTTACAGCCTCAAGTGATCGTGCTTCTTTGTACCCAACAAGAAGTCACGAAAATTCTAATTTGGGTGGTCGGAGAAGCATCAACATTGTATATTATTAGTTTGCATTGGGCTCCTTCCGAAGAAGCTGGGGATCTGTGTCGATGTTCTAGGTTCGACGGCTTACGTCATTGCACCTAACTTCTGCTTATCTAACGCTGGCTTAGCGATCCTTAAATTTGCTGAGATGGTGGGCAGCTCTTGCGTAATGCAATTATAGTGAGGCTGTTGCGTTGTTATCTAATACAATGCCCATAATTGCTTCTGTAATGACTTTTGTGGCCGATAGAATAGGCCAATATAACTGGGGAACATATATACATCCATACATAATCCATGAGACAAGGTAGGTAAACACAAGGCTGCTGAGTTCATAGTTGCAATGTTCTAAGATAGATTAGTTTGCGCCCAACCGGTAGCGATCGAGAAGAAAATACATGAACTATACGTGTTTTACTTGCTTCTGCTGCGCAATTTTACTACAATTTTACAGCGACTACTGTAACATCAAGGGACAACAAAAGCCGTAGTAAATAAAAAAAAATAACTTCACCTTATGCTAATATATTTAATTGTTCCTGACTGGCTTGTTATGAATCTTACATTATTAACAGTGCACAGCAACTAGAGGTATATTTATATCCAATATGGGCAATAGGTCCATAAGATAATTAAATGCAAGAAATTTCACTGTTATTATACGTGTTCACAGTGGCACAAATAGCACTTTTTGCGCACGTAGTGTTGCAGTGCAATAAAATGCTGATCCGGCGCCCGGCGACGTATTGCATTTGCCTGCGCCGCGTGACCGGAGTCGACAGATAGGTGCGCGGGTTCGAGTCCCACCGTTGCAAATGTTTATAGTATTTATAGGGACCCGTCTATGACGCAATGCGAAATGCAGTCCCGTGGACGTTAAATCTTGGCTAAAGGTTAGCCCGAATCCAGTTTATTATTTAGAATGCTACTGTCAGAAGCAATCCTAGCAAGTTCGGGACGTATAAAGTTGTAATGTGTGCCGGATGCTTCTATTTTCGGTCACAAATTGTCTAAGGCTAGATGCTATTGCCGCAAGCTGTATGTTGATGACGACTTGACCTATATTTATTAAACATGTAGCAGAGTCAGATATACTCGTACGTGGCGGTCAATTCTAAAGCAGACACACCACAGGCTTGTGCCTTCTAGCCTAGGAGTTCAAATGGGTGCTGATGACTTGAAAAATCTAATGGCATTTGTCGCCGTAAATAAAGACTTTGTGAGACTGGGCGGGGGTGAAAGTAGTTACGTTAAGCCCTTTATTTGTAACATTATGTTCTTGCTCTCTATAAGTAGTCTCGATGGCAGCGTACAAGCTGGGCGTAAAATAAAGGTACTTTACTGGATCGATAAGATGATATGTTACGGGTATGCACCACTTTACCGTGTATTGCTCTGGGTAACGCAACTGTCAGCCGTTTATCCATCTCGACGCAAAATAACTACTTGTCATTTTTATCTGCAAGAGAACTCTCCCTTGTTGTTGATCGGTCAACCAGACTCTCGTCGCGCACCTATACAAATCCTATTGCATTTAGGTATTGATTCATTTTTGTGCGGCCAGCGGTCTTCGTGCCTTTGCTGTTTTACGATCACTACTCTGAAGTCATATTTTTCATGCAATGTTAAGTCTGCCTGATAATAGGGACCCTTATTTTCCGTAAAAAGCGCATCAAGGCCAGTGAAGGTTTTTCTTTAACGGTACTAGTGATGCGTCTTGAGTAACGTTGATGATACGCAGGATATCATGCCTGCATTCTTCTGCATCTTACTCACTATTTATTATAATTACTTTAGGTTAGCTGACTCTCCAAACTCTAATAAGGAACCCAAGTCATACGGATTTTATTTATCTATTTACTACACAAACAAAAAATACTATCTTTAGTGATGCATAGCATTGAGCGAGTTGCTCAACATTTTGTATACTCCATTTTCGCGTCATAAATTTGATTTTAATATTCAAATGCTATATAGTGGTGTAATGATAATTATTAGCTGCCAGACTTGTTTCCTGTGTAACCCAGTAATTGTAAATGAGAGTACGACTTTGATTATCCTCATGTAATATATAATAAAAAAAATATTTTTACGTACATGTTTTTAAATTCGTTTTAATTTTGTTGGCTACGGTTTTCGTACTTATTTTATCTTTTTTGTACACATATATTTTCGATTTTTGCGTTCTAAGTGCCTAAGCCGCGCGATCACGTTGCAATAAGGTACTTTATTAGATGCCGTGTTACATGTAGAACGTGGTATATATATATATATATATACAGAGTTTTTCGTAATCGTGTTTTAAGGTTTAGTAGAACCCGGCAAAAAAAAAACATTTTTCCCAATGAAAGGAGGGAACGGAAACTTCTTATTTGAAAGTAAGGATGAAATTAATAAAAGCTATTTTCAGGCAACAGCAAATTTAATGCCCATCATTTTCATACCAAAGTGATAGTTCTTATAATTTACGTTGAAGCTTTCACGTTCAGAAGCGTATAATTTTGCTATGACGCTTTCATTCCTCCTTCTACTAAAAAAAATATTTTCTTGTTAAGTTCTACCAAACCTCAAATTATGTTCCTAACGTTCTAGTACGCCCTTGCTGAAGTAGACCAAAGTGCTAGCAAGTTTGCATCTCTCCACTTTCGATATAGAAGCAACGCAGCTCCATCACTTTGGCAAGAAAATGATGGGCATTAAATTCGCAATTTCCTGAGAATAGACTTTTGAGCGAACATTTTTGGTCGTAATGGCAACAGTTTACAGTTCTGAACGTAAAAGTTTCAATGTAAGACATAACACGGTATCGACTATTTATGACTTTTCTTAATCTTGCTATTCGCCTTTTGCTAGCTCACGTCGGGTGTCATTTGGACTGTGCAGAATTTCCCGCCGAACACACCGGTGTGATTAGTTTCTTCATGCGTTAACATGGTTCTCTCGCAAACGTAGAGTTTGCACAACCATGCACGAGGAAAAAAGGCAGAATTTTTACTTTTATACCCTTCCATTGGGAAAAATGATTTTCTTGCCGAGTTCTACTAAACCTCAAATTAAGGACATACAATTGTGGAAGACCCTGGTTAACAAGGCAACTATTCGCATTGCACTGCAAATGATAGAACTTACTTGATCTGCCTTTAAAGGGTCAAATGAGCACCAAAGGAAAAGTTTGTCCACCTGAGCATGGTGCCCATAACCGCGACTCTGCGTTATACTTCTAGGGGCAGCCGCTGACGGATGAAATCCCCCAACCGTTGGTCACCGGAGGCTGGTGATTAAAAATAATAATTTAAGGAGTCGCATACGTTTCCCGATGCCGAGGTGCAAAGAATATACTTACACACATATTGTTTATTTTGCAATAACTTTGCATTTCAAAATGGTACATAATTATTACAATACAATCATCATTATGTACAATTTTAACACTTTAACGAGCGCTCCACCGAGCACGAAAGTGCAAAGACCGCCGATGCGATTGGCAGCTTGCTGCGCGGTATTTAGCGCATATCTGCGAGCAGAACTGGCAACGACATTGATCGCTGTACCGTGGGGGCATATACTACTGACACGTGACTGCTGTTTGCAAAGAATATACGTGAGATGCTAAAAGTTATGAAGTTGTCGCAGCAGCTGTGCGATTCAGCAATCCAATGAAGCGGGCTATGGCATAAATGGCGAATGAATGGCGGGAACGTATTGAAGAGAGTCGTTGCCCGACAGGAGTGTCAAGCGGAGTTAAGGTTCCCATCCCGGATTCCCCGTCGCCTAACCAATCCCGTTCCTCGAGTGAACTCGTTTGTTTGGCGACGGAGGATTTTCCCAATGTCGTACCCACAAGTACATATCGGCTAGCTGCCAATCGCTCTACTGTCCTCTGACCCGTTTCGTTGTCTGTCGAGAGGAATAGGACGACGTCAACGAGGTGTCGGCCGTTGGGTGTTGTCGCTGCCGCTTCTGCGTTACTCCAGTACCCTCACGCCGAGTGGTTGTACTTTTGCCGCTCTTCCTTCTGTCTGTGCAGACTACTGTTGTCGGGTTGGGCTTGGGTCGCATTGCTATACCGATCTGGAGCCAGGCGGCCCAGGACCGGCTTGGTCGTAAAACAATTAGCTTCGATTCACAGACTCGTACGACACGATTACTTCAATACTCACGATACTCAGCTGGCAGCAAGTTTACGGCAGCAGCTGTAGGAGAACTAGGACTTTCGTGTCTGTCTTCCGTCTCCCGTCGAGTGGTCTTTTCCTAGTTTGGCGACTAGGACGCCAGCATAACGTCCGATAGAAGATGAAACCGGCCAATCCTTGCTCTGCTTTGGACTGGCAAGAGCATCTCTACCGTTGAGCTCTGCGTCCAGAGTGGGTCGATCATCTGTGTGTGTCCCTCTCTTTCCCTCCCTAACTGTTAGTCGCGCTTTGTCATCGGCCACCTGTTAATGCGCGTTTGTGAATGTTGTTTGCAATAGATGTGCCACCACCCCGCCTGCCTACGTGCGTATCGCAAGGGCAAGCAGAGTACCTGTTTACGGGGTTTGCCGGGTAGACTTTCTACTACCCATTGCATGAATGTGCCCCCCGTTTAGATTTTATCTTATCGGTTACAATTATTATTATTTGTTATTTTATTAATCACCAACCCTACAGTCTATCACTTATTATTGTCATTATGATTCATTAGCAACTCGACTACTTTTCTGTAAGAACATTTTATCTGCGTTTTCCTTCCCTCTGAGAGTATCTGGACTACTCCAATGTGGAAAATCCCCAAAACTAAATGCAGACAAGTACTTTACGTATTCTGCAAAATACCTACTCGCATGAGAGGAATACACGAAGCCGGAAAAGCTTCTCTAACAGCGAATGCTTCCTTGACTACCTTTACTGTGTCCCACATAAGGCGGATAGGCTGCTGGAAAGCAAGTGTGGCCTATCGGAAACTTGTCTACCTCGTCAATTATCTATGCTCTCTGCACCGCGGTCCTTTTGTCTCCGTTCTGCCGAAACCTTACCGGGAAAGTTTAAATTTATTGACATTACATCGGCCCTTCTTCTTGCACTGCTAATTGGCTTTAACATCGACGCCAGCTTTGCCTAAGACTGGCTGTCTATTACCGATATATCAAGGCCGCATGAACGCTTATGTAAGGGCAGTGCACGCCGGTGCATCAGAACACGCAGTCCGAGTGGCCTGCTCTAAATACGAATTATACCTGTAGTATGCCGACTACTCAAGAGAGAATAACTTCATTTTTTAGAAGCACTTTATGTTTCTTCCTGAAGTGACTTGACTCAGCCAGTCGGACCGTTCGTACGACAGGCAGCATTCATTCTCGACTCCTACATTACACCTAACGTTCCAAGGAAAGCACATTCTTTTATTTGTAGCGTAAATACGCTAAACTCAATTGATAGTTGTTAATGTACAGGTGATTTTCTAACGCCGACTCGGCTTGGTTGTAGTAGAAAGGAGGGTCCGTTGCCCGTTGGCAATGAGCGAATGATCGGTGCAGCGTAGTTCAACCGAGATCTCCTGCAACAAAAACTGTCGTTCCCAGCCACCTTCCTACCACCGGTTCTACCACAGTGACTCTAATTGTCAGCTTCGTTACGCAACTTCTTGTGATTTCATAGATGATATATAAATTAGAACATACTGCTTTGACAATAGCGGTCTATTACTACTACAGTGCGATTTTTTTATCGATTTTTCAGCTAACTATTTTTGTGAATTTATATCCACAAAAAGCACGTTTTGCGTCCATACACGCACAAACACACGAGTATATATATATATATATATATATATATATATATATATATATATATATATATATATATATATATATATATATATATATATATATATATATATATATATATATATATATATATATATATATATATATATATATATACATATATACACATCTCGGCTGCCATCAAGCAAGGACACGGACAGCTGATTCTTAACTCTACGTAACAACTTTTTACTACCATTTTTATTAAGACGAGCACTGCCGAGTGTGCAAACCTATTGTAATAGATTAATAAATCATCGCAATATTTTATATATATAAGAGGCTAATGATGTACCCGTAGGATCATAATGTAATTGCTTATATTATTGCCCGCTTGGCGTTAAAAGTTACTAGAAGGGAATGAGGTCTGGGACAGCTTTACTTGGAGTGGCACCCGAAACGGTGTAAACAGCATGACGCATTCGCGAAAAAATATCAAGTGTTCCTGTTTTTGGGGTACTGAGCACCACACCACTGCAGTTTATTTCACTGGTAGTGTTATCGTGACGTGTACCTACTTTATTTTCAGTACGTACACTAATGGATCTACCCCCATTACACTTAAAATTAGAGCTGCTCGAAAACGAATCTGATGGAATGGTAAAGCTTTCTGCTCTTAGTTCTCAACTTTTAAGTTAAAATATGCTTGTAACGTTGTTGATTTTAGCTAATTCTGGTTCGGGTGAAAACTACTGAACTAGACTACATACAATCAACCGAAATAAACAAAATTAATAGGCACGATGATTTAGCAAACTAAAGTCATACAATTACATTAAATAAAGTAGTAGTTCCGATCATTTATCTCAGTTGAGAAGCGCGCAACACTAACGACACGTATTCGATAGCTTCCCTCCAATGACAACCCTAAAACCACACAATTTCTTGCTTCCCTTTTAATTCTCTATTACCATTACTATTTCCAATGTTATCATTGAATTCTTTGAAAGCAGAGTATATTGTTTAATAACGCGAATGGAAACTGATTGTTAATATTTTCCATAGCACTGAGTTTTGGAATACTTAGTTCATATTATTTGTGTTTAACCGCGTGCGGCCTGACGTAAATGACACCGAGTTCACGTCAATTTTGCATGCATTATAATAAATTCAAAAGCGTTTATGAGAAATAGGTGCTGTACTTTATGAGCGACAACGCCAAGAACAAGCAATTCAATTCAATTCAGCATTTATTTCACCACAAAATTGGTAGACAGTTGATTCAATTTTCACAAGGTGTCACAAAGTGACTTTTTGGTCTTACAATATAAATTCAACTTTGGATGATAAGGACGTTCCGCAAATTTCTGAGCACACATATATGATAGCGTCCAATATCAAGCTCTCCGCAAAAGCTACAAACACATTCTTCAATATTAAAACAGCTTGGCTTCATGCATATGTAATGGTGGTACCCGTGCCAGGTTATTCGGCAGATTAGCGAGCGGTTCCTTTGCATGGCTCCTTTCCATCTACGTGAAGAAAAGGCCGGGCCATCAGTATAATTTTCAGCTACAAATATTACATTTCTGTTTTCTCTGTAGGCTCGATATAAGTCTAGAATGTGCGGTGCAAATAGTGTGTTACTAAGTGCTAGGTCTTCAATAAGTGTTCTCTCTCCGCACATCTCTAAGGCAAGTGTTGCCGACGCGCACTTTGGGAGCCGCAAAACACGCTTAACATATCTGGCCTTTAGCTTGTCTAGACTTTTTAGATGGCTGAGGGTCAGGTATGGTGCAATTGTGGAAAGGCAGTATGTTGCTACAGGGAGTACTTTGATTTTAAAGCAGTTTATAGCTGTTTTTACGTCCACATCGTGCATATTGCCTAACAAAAACATTGCAGACGTAGCTTTTGCTTGTATCTCTTCGATGTGTCTGCTAAAAGAGAGCCCGGGGGTTAGTGTGACGCCTAGATACGAGAAGTGGCTAACTAATTTGAGTGGTTGTCCATATACTGACAGATCATGATCCCTGGCCGCGTATGACCCTCCTCTACTAAAGCGTAAGACCTGTGACTTTTCCGCGTTAATCTTGAGCTTGTTTTCTTCGCACCACTTCGCAGTTTCGTTGAGGTAAAACTGTAGATGGTTACAAGAACAAGCAGCGTGATACATTGCTTGGGAGAAGTGCTGCACAAACAAAGAACGCGCCCACTAGTATTTACGTAGTAAACAAGTTACCAGCAGACGAAGACAATTAATAATATATCGCCATTAGAGGCGGACGGTTTACCGTTCGTTTAACGAGCCCAATTTACACTGCATATTTATGGCTACCACCCCGATAGATAGGACGTTTTTACAAGCTACACACCACCGATGCATGGAGTGGTAGTACCGCATAAGGATACCCCAAGATACTATGACTTGGCACGGACACTGACATCTGCGCTGGAGGATGTGCATAAAGCAATTTCCCCGAATTTAAAAAAAAGCAAAAACCAAAAAAGATGCTATGACTTAAGCCAGCCAGCCAGCCATCCAGCCAGTCAACTTAGACAAGCTGCTGGGGACCAGCTGCTACTGGATTTGCCCTTGGAAGGCCATCTCTCGTTACAACTGTGAGTAATACAACATCATTACTACTACCACTACTACTACTACGAGTCGTAATACTGCTACTGCATCACTAGTGGCTAGCAGGCCAAGTTGCAGCAGACCGTTATCAATAACGCTACTAGGGCGGACATCATCATCATCGTATGGCCATCGTATCGTTATATCATCACCATCCACACCGCCAGCATCTGCTGCTGCTGCAGCTGCAACAACAGCGTCAGCAGTCGACACGCAGCATGACTATGAAACATGCAGGAACAATTAGCAGAAACGAATGTTCGTTCCTTTGCTTCTTTCTTGCCGTTTCTTCATCTTGTCCGCCGTCCGCGTCGTCGCCGTATTCCCATTCCTCGTTCCCTGCTACCATTGCTGCTGCTGCTTTCTGCTGTCGGGCTTCTGTCCCAACCCGCCTCTGCCGAGGCAGATGCAGCTGCAGCTGCAACGGCATTAGCAGCACCCAGTGTTCTTCACTTTTACTTCGACAACGGCAGCTCTAGCTGCTCGCTGAGGCTCTGATGGGGCATTGGGCACTGCGAAGAGGCGTAGGGGCGGCGCGTGGTGGTGATGTATCATCATACGTTGGCATCATCGTCTCAGCCGACAAGGACGGTCAACCGACTTGAATGCTTCACCATTATCACCGTCATCGCTGCTAGGGCTAAAGCGAAGGGGTTGTCCCGCCCTCCCTCCCTCCACCCCAAGCCCAGCTCCATCTTATGGCTCAGCGAAACCATGGCGTCGTGCGCCTTTGGTTGCTTCTGCTACAACATCATACGAGACGAGATACGAGCACTACGCGCGCAGCTAGCTTGGAAAGGCGTGTGTGTGTTTGTGTAGTCGTTTCGTTTATCTTCATAAGGACGTGTACAAACGATGAACACCACAGTAGAGGCACTGTGGCACTGAAACACTGCCACTTTGCCGCTGCGCTTGAATACGGCACGGGGAAGACACCGCTCACTGGGCGCCCGTCTAAGAACAACGCAATGGTGGCAACTGCGGGGCCGGCTGCCGTGGCAGAAACAGTGATGGCAGTCCTACCCCCAGCCGAACATTCCAGTCCGATTTGTCCGCCGACAGCAACGCTACCACCAGAGCAGAGATATGGGTTAAACCTGAAGAGGACGAATGCGGACATCAGCCAGAAAGTTACTGCCATGGATGAGGTGCTGGAGGAGACGGACGACGAATTGGAGGGCAAGCACCAGAAGCAGAGGTTGGAAGAGAAGTAGAGGAGAAAAATGAAGCCATTTATGTGACTGAGCACCCACAAACACGTCTTTTTCTGTTCTGTCCTACGTCTACGCCCTCGACGCCCCCTTTCTGGGATGATGAACAGCGCGATTTTGTTGTTGTTGTTATTGTCGTCCTCTGGCCAGAAGACCACAAGGATGCCATCCTTGAGGAGTGCGGCGCTAGCCGGAGAGGATTGCGGGGCACCCGCAGCGGCTAAGAAGTCACAAGCCTTCTGCTTCCCCTATAGTTGGATACGATGCAATAGAGAAAAAGAGGGAGAGAGGAATAACGACGAGGCCATAACTACGATCACGAATACACACTGGCCTAAAAGGAAAAATATCTTCGAATAAATAAAGCCATCCTATGTACATTCGTGTATCTGCTTACTCGCTCACATGTATGCATGTACGGCAGATGGCGACTAACGCCGAGGAAGAGGCTAGTGGAGAGTACTTTTGGACCAGTAGAGCAGGGCCATGAAAGAGTGTTAGCTGGCTGTCTTATGTGTATGAGAGCGCACGAGAAGTGCAAACAGATAAACAGACAGATAAAAAAAATGTAGACATATAAAACAAACATAGTTAGGGATATAAACAAGTTGATAGGCTAACGACAATATAGTAGATGCTACGATATGTTTGTAGCAACGCAGGGGGAATAGTCACAAACATGAGAAGCAATAAAATCTATTGTCAACGGGCAAGAACCGTCATAAGTTAGTCTCATAAATACAAGTGACAAAAGCAGGCTTTAATTCAAGCCTAACCCAAATGGCATAAACCACCAACGGAAAATCGACACCTGTCAAATGGATCTAGAAAGTCAAAGAAGAGTTTCTCCTCTGACAAAGCGAGACAAGAAGGTCTCAGAGAAGTGTGAACAAGACAATATGTGCCGACAGTATATAGAGCAAAAATTGCCGAATTGATGGCTGAAAAAAGACCCTGGTCTGAACGGAGTCGCGAACAAAAAGGGGCAGAATAATATAGAGAATACTTGCAAGACAAAGCTGCAATACAAGAGCCACTTGATCATTTCGTAGCCAACGGGTGGCAAAAGTTTCCTCGTCTCGAATATCTCAGGAAGACACTGACCATGCAACTAAAGCTGGCAGATTATAGGGACTTCTTGCCTACAGATGGTAAATATTATTATTATTATCATCATCATTATTATTAGTGTTTATCTATAGGTGAGATAAGATTGCTGCAACGAAGAGCGCTTACGCAACGTCCTTGGTTTGTTAAGCTGTCGGCAACGCCCACCCTCTGTCTTAGTGGCCAAGAACTGTACAGTCAATGCAAGCTAGAAGCATCGTAAGTGAATAATGATAACCAACCACGTCTAGCATGGTACTCTGCCGCACACGATATATCATCTCCCGCAGCCTAGACGATCCGATTATTTTTGTGAGCGAGTTGCGATGTGGCCAGAGCCGGTCCTGTGAGAGAGAGAGTGAGAGAGAGCGAAAGAGAGAGGGAAAGAGCGAGACATTGACCACGTCGAACGACAGCCAGAAACAAAAGACTCGTTGTTATCAATCAGTCACTCAGTTAGGTGTGAATCGAAGCCAGGGTTCCTTGTACAGAGATCCGCGCAATGCCTAACGCAAGTCGGGTAGGGTCTGCCTTCTTCGTATCACATATATATAGATATATATATATATATATATATATATATATATATATATATATATGTCCGTGACTGCCTCAATAGAACGACCTTTCGATGAGCAGAACGGCCAGTAGTCCATGCACGCTGTGTCTGTAGTCGACTTCGACCTTTTAGGAAGCAATTCTGGATCACAGAATTCTACTCTATGATGAGTACACATTCTAAGTGCCCGCAAAAATAGCATCATTGCACATTTTTTTCTGGCGGGACTTAAAAGGTGTGTATATATATATATATATATTTATATATGTGTATAAATATATGATTGATTGATTGATTTATTTATTATTCGCTTGGCATGCATACCTAAATACACATGTCACCCTTTTTTATCAGGGGCGCTTAGAGCGGCAGCATATATGTTACCTATGCATCTGAATAATCAATGTACACTTCCATACCTACTGAGTATTTGCTTTCCATTGGGACAGCCTCTTCTTTGTAATATCGACCAGGTCCTTTCTAACGTTTGGTCCTAGAGCTAGGGCATCCGACAGCTCTATATCTCTGCTTCCCCCTAGGGCTGTACATTCTTTAACAATATGCTCAATTGACTCATTCCCTAGTCCACATGCTCGACATTCTGTACTTTGTCCCTCCATATATTTAGCTCTTTGGATCCTTGTATCCAACATCCCTGCCCTGGCATCTGCCAATAGCCCGCTCGCTTTTGAATTATCGTCTACCCATTCTACCCCGCCCCTTTCCGTCTTTTCCTTTCCATATATACTTGCCAAACTCGATCTGGAACCCATCGCCAATTTCCATTTGCCTGTATATGACTTGTTCACCCTCGATTTCACCATCTTCTCCGATATTCCCGCTCTGGCCCATTGCTGACTATTGTACCCAATCTCCCTAGCTGCAAATTCTACTCTGCGATCCCACTTCGTTTTCATCTTTAGTGCCGTCTTTACCAGCTGCATCTGTTTAACCCATCTTTTATTTGTGACACTTTTAATCCTAACACTAAATCTTAGCTTACTTTGTACTTCCCTTTGTATAAATTTTGACATTCCTCCTTCGCCCTCAAGAAATTCCCTAGCGCAATTAAAACGGCAACCCAATGCAAATCTTACCACTTCTCTTTGTATTGTTTCTAACTTCTTTCCTAACCCCGCGCTGTGGACCAGAGAGGCGTTAGCAAAGGTCAATCCTGGCACATACATGGCCTTCCATATATTCCTTGTTACTATATATTTGTTAAACCCCCAGAGGCCCTTACACCTTACTGCATTTCTTCCTCTTTCAGCTTTCTTCCTCCGTAATATCTCTTCTTTTTCTAGATAATTCCCCCCTGTAGTCATTGTCACCCCAAGATACTTGTACTCACTTTTATACTCCAATTCCTTCCCCTGTACTACAAGCTTTCTTTCCTCCCTAATTCCGTTAAATACTAAAATTGCGCTCTTTTTTTCATTAAACACCATGTCTAGTTCCTCCGCTGCTTCCCCACATGCATTCAACATTTGTTGAACCTCGCTAGTGCCCCGCCCTAACACTACCATATCATCAGCAAACAGCAGCACAGGTGTCTTGATATATACACCTTTTTCCCCTATCTGCCACCCTAAACCCGTTTTATTAATCCTTCGCGCTATTCTCTCTATATACATCAAAAAAATAACCGATGACAACGGACAGCCTTGCCTGACCCCCTTAGCGACTATGAACTCTCTAGATTTTTCGGCTGCTATTATTATTCTTACCGTGTTATTTCTGTAAATTTCTTCCAGCAACTCTACCCAACTTCTCTCCAAACCCTCCTCTAGCATAATTTTATACAACTTTGTTCTGTCCACCATATCATATGCTTTCTTAAGATCTAAAAATCCTGCCACACACCCTTGTCCCCGCAATCTCGATGTTTCGACAACCTGACTTAGTAGGAAAAGGTGATCGTCTAGCCTATATCCTTTCCTAAATCCGCATTGCCATTCTCCTATTTTCTCATTTGTCTCCAGAATACTCTGCATCCTATTCTTAAACACTTGCATAAATATTCGATACGCTATAGGTGTAATTGTGATCGGTCGCCTATTTTGTAGAGTGTCATTATCTACCCCCTCCTTGGGAATAAGAGAAACTCTTCCCTTGCGCCAACCCTCCGGGATTCTGCCCCCTCCAAATATATTATTAAATTGCTTCGTTAGATAATGCACGTACTCTTTTCCCAAAGCCTGTACAATTCCTACCGAAATCCCGTCAAGACCACACGCCGTTTTTGGATTCATTGTCTTTAACACGCTTTCGATCTCGTCTGCTGTGGTTGTAATTTCTGTGCTAGTTCTTGTCTTTTCTATACTGCTCACGTTAGTCGTAAAAAATAGTGCTTGTAACGCGATGTCCATTTCATCTATTGTGTATGTTCTGTCCTGGACGTTATTTGTCATCCTTGTTTTTTCCTGTCTGACATAGTCCCAAAACTGTTTGGCTCGCTGGCCCTTGGGGGCCCCTAAAATCCTGTTAAATTCTCTCTCGTCTGCGTTTTTAATTGCATCCTGTATTAACATTTGAGCTTTATTCTTGGCTTCCTTGTAATTTTGCCAATACTTTTCTGTCTTATCTGTGTCCCTTCCCATTACCTTTCTATGCTCCTTACTCCACCTTTTCCTTTTCATTATTGCCGTATTTATTTCGTCACTCCACCATCCTCGTTCTCCTCCCTTTTGAACTCCCCTCCCTATCTTACAACACTTGTCATATGCCTCCTTAATATGCATATGCATCTCGTCTACCTGCCTTTCCCCATTTGCCACTAAGAGCTGTTTTATATATTCTACTTTCTGTGCCCATTCGTGTTTATCCAGACATTTCTTTTGTACAACTACGCGTCCTGGCTTCTTCTTCCTCCCACTCACTTCTACCCAATTATGATCACTTCCAACATTGTATGTTTTCTCTTCGTCTATCTTGATTTCTTCTACCCATTTATCTATTTTACCCTTCGTCAGTACATAATCTACGCACGACTTTCTATCCCCCTGCGTGTACGTATATCTCCCTTCTACCCGCGGGTCCAAATTTAAAATTTGGGCCTCACTCGACTCTGCTAATTGTATTAGTCTTCTGCCCGCTCTGTCTTCTCGTCCATCTAGCTGTTCGATATGTGCATTCCAATCTCCCAAACATATTACCCCTCCTTTATCCTGATATTCCTCCATTACTTTATATACCCTTTCAAATAGCTGGTCATCTTCTTCTTCCGTGTTGCTTGGCGCTCTGTATACCCCCATTACGGCCCCGATTGTCCCTTCCATGCGTATCTCTATAACCACCAGATCCTTCATTTTGGCATTCACAACTTCTTCGCACGAAATAGCATCCCTAGTTAATATCCCAACTCCCCCAAACCTGTTTTCTCCATTGTCCGTATTCCGATTTGTACCATTCGGCATCGGCCGACCACTGCTCTCCCTCCTGGCATCGATTCTCCAACCCAACTCTATCGCTCTGGATGATGGAGTCTGTGAGCATCCGCCATTCCTCCAGACCACGGGGTACCCCCAGGGGGACAACCTGAGTCCCCTGCTCTTTGCTGTTCTCCTAAGCGACCTGCCCGCCCTTGTCAAGGAGCTGTATCCCATGGTGGGCATTCTTCTATATGCGGACGACATCGTCATGTTTAGTCGCATCAGGCGGGACCTCCAGGCTTCCATCAAGGTGCTGGAGAAGTACTGCGACAACAACAGCATGTGTGTGAACGCGTCGAAGACCAAGGCTGTCAAGTTCAGGGCAGGAGGCGCCCTCGCCTCTCACGATCGTCTTCGACTACGCAACTCGCCCATTGAGTATGTGAGCAACTTCTGCTACCTGGGGGTGATCTTCTCCAGCAGGGGTGTGTGCTTTAGCAAGCATATCACCGAGCGCGTGTCAAAGAGCGTCGTGGCCATGGCGACGATCGGCGAGCCACAGAAGCTCTCACTGTCGACCGCCCTTCAACTCTTCCACCTCAAGGTATCTTCGGTTGCCTCCTATGGAATCGATGTCATCTGGGAGCACCTGTCGGCACATCAGCTGGACCAACTGGACAAGGTCAAAGCAACGTTCTTGAAGAGAGTCTTGGGCTTACCGCGGAACGCCCAGAACCGACTGGTGTATGCGTTGGCCGGGACAGGACCATACCTAGAGGACCTCGTGCCACGCTTCCAGCTCCGGCCCACACCTGCTCTTCAATCGTTCAGGACTACCTTCGCAGAGAAGATGCGCGAAATCCCCACGGATTTCTACCGAACTCGAGCCATGACATCCTCTGCTTGGAAGGAACCCCTGCAGAACCTCCGACATGTCATCACTCGATACGCTGTGCATGGCTTCCATCACCAGCTTTGTTCGCAAAGAGACTTTCACGAGCCGCAAGCAACCTGTATATGTAGACATTGCCTTCAGCATTGCCCCCGATATCATTTCGAGGGGTGCCAGAGCTTGGATAGCCTACGACGGTTGGCAAGGGAAAGTAACTAATTAACCATTGTTTTTAACCATTGTTTTTAAATCATATGACATGTAATATACCTTTTTGGTCAATAAATGAGAAATGATGATTTGTACCATACCAATTATATCCCTTTAAACCCGGCGGCACTTCCATCTCCCGCAAATGCGTTTCCGTTACTATCATGATATCCACAGACCTTATTGTAAGTAATTTATATAATTCTTCCCACTTTCCTCTTCGCCTCCCCCCTCTCATATTTAGCATGGCAACCCGTTCAAAAGGAACATTACTCCTAGGCTTTCCCTTTGCCCTGCTTCCTCTTTTGCATCTTAGGCCAACCTTCATCTCCTCCCCTCGATGCCACTGATGGCCAACCGTCTGATCACTTCCAATGCCCCCTTGATCTCCGCTGCTCCTATGTGTTCCCCCTCCCTCGAGAAAGAGCTCCCGTTGTCCCGTTTTCCCCTGTACCTGTTGTCCCACTCTTCCCTGTATCCATGCTGTCCCCTCATCTCTCTTATGTCCCTGTATCTGTTGTCCCATCCTGTGTGTCTGTAGCGTACCGTTTGCCCCTCGTTTAAATGCCCATACCGCGTGCTGCAAAAATTTGTGTTTGGGACTCGCATTTCCGGTGCGCCGCGCTGATTTTGTTGATTCCACGTCTGCATCCCCCTAACGTGCTCTGTTGCCCTATATCCTACTTGGGCATTGACTACTTTAATTATAGTAGGCCTGACTTTGTGCCAATCGCACGCTCTTTTGCCAATTGGCCGTGCCGCTAGTACCGCACCTACCTCCCCGTAGTGCACTCCATCAAAGGCCATGGCCCTTGGATTGTCTTGAATGTATTCAAGAGACAAGTATTCGTAATTCGCTGCTCTGACCAACTGCATTATTTTTCTATTGACTGCCCTGCACGTACCCCGATAGTCCCGCTGTTTTTTAGTATCCACGACCATTGGAAGCGAACACACTATATATATATATATATATATTTCAAAGTTGGTGTTTATTCACGGAACCGCTATTCCACTTTGAAATTTCCGTAAACGTACATAAGTTAAACGTGTGAAAGGATAACATTATCTTGCTTATGCTTCAGTCTGTCTTACTTCATGGGTTACCAACAATTGAGATTGCTAGAAATTCCCCCATAGACAAATAAGACAAGCTTTCTTTAACATTTTGACAGATATTTGCTAGCTTTGGCTAGATTATGTATGTGTCGAGCCCGGTGGCGTGGTGGCTAAAGTCTGCGCCTCGCAACCGGAGGAGACATGTAGGTGCGCGGGTTCGAGCCCCACCGTTGCACATTTGTATTTATGGGGGTCCGTCTATGAAGCAACGTGAAAAACAGTTCCGTGGACGTTAAATCTTGGCTGGGGGTCAGCCCGAAAACTTTACTTACTAGATTATGTATGTGCCACTCACTTCTTCACCTTACGAGTAAAATCTTGTCAGAGGCGAGCACGCAATTTTCCTGGGAAAGTTCGGCCTAGACGGTCGGCAGGATGCACGCGGGAGCATGACGGGTGGACACTTTTAGATCCACCAGCATCACAAATTCCGTTAACCGCTGAGCTGTGCGTCTAACAGCTGTGCGTGCAACAGCGTAATCTAAACACAAATACAGCGTAATCTAAAATAACGTTTTTATACATTTTACAAACTTAAGCAAGGCAATTTTTACCCTGTATATATTTTTAGCGACAAAAGCTTAAAGCCGTGAACTCACTTACAGACAGATTCGATAAGGGGCAAGTTGAAAACTGCCCTATGGTCATCATCATGTGTAGCTTCGGGCTTATGTATGGTCTTGTGAGTAATATGCCTATTATAGATCCTGAAATAAAGATACCACAACAAACTAGCATCCTATAAACCAGAAGAAGACCCTCGACAGCCACTTGATGAATAGATGCAATAACTGCATATCATTTATCTATGTATTATGTTCAATTAAATCCAGACATTTGATAGTCTGGAAGAATGTCGTTTTAGTTCCATTAAGCTGAGATCTGAACCTGAACCTGTTCCATTAAGCTCAAGATCTGAACCTAAACAGATTTTTGGGCAGGGCGAAATAATAAAGGTCCAGATTTGATTGCATTTATTACTAGACCAAATGTTTTCAAACACAAGAAGAGCCCGCTCTACAACATGAATTGCTTTCTGAACAGCCTGTATTGCAGATGGTTAAATACAAAAATAAAGTCGTAACGTCATCATAGACAATCAACCTACAAGGTCCCCTAATACGATACCTCCTATCTGACGTTGATCAAAATAATAAACATAATTGTAAATCAAAATAATAAACGGTTGAAAAATTTACCCTTGCGGCGTCTTGACGTTTACCCTTTTTAAAGGCGATTCAAAGCGACCTGTAGTCTGTCTGCTAGGTGTGATTTAAACCAATGCATAACGGTGCCGTCACAACCAAACAGCAGATCAAACAATTGTGAAATGAACAAATGCTTTAAGCAGTTAAAAACGGCCAATTAAAGAAAGACGCATCTCAAATCTGGACTGAATCACCTTCACAAAGATTTTGGATATGTATTACACTAAAAAAAGAGACGTTAAATATTTGAACATTTTTAGGGTCACACTTATTTATAAGATAGGAAATAATTGTGGACACCTTTATTCTAGCTGGGAAAATCTCATTCATTTATCAGAGAGAGGTTTATCACGTACGTCAATAGACGAGCAAGAGTGACGGAGAGCTGCTTTAGCAATCTGTCTGAGATCTCTGCAGACCCGACCCAACTCTCCATGAAGCTTTCGTGGATTTTAGCCCTCTGTTTACCTCCAAAGTACTCACTCAAGGAAGAAGGAAAAGACATATCTCTCTTTAACGAGGGTACCGTTAGAGTATGCGGAAAGTTTCTTTTTCACATTTTATCCGGTTGGTCTCTCACGATGTTTCGTATATTTGCATTTGAACAGCCCTTTTATATACTCGTACACGTTTGTAAATGTATGCACACGCATGTAAGCCAGAACGTCGTTCGTCTTAATGCATTTTCGTTTTACAGTTCTGCGAATAATGGCGAACCATTATGTAATCTAATAAAGTGTTTTAGCGGACCCTTTAACTGCACATATTATATTAGTTCAGCACAGTTGGAAGAGCAGATGCTACGCATGAACCAAAACACGTTTAAGTAAACCTAAATATAGATTATGACATATTTAGGTCATTATGCATAACATCGGTCTTTCCAACATTGGTGAACATATATAATCTGTGCACTTAAAGGATCTGCTAAAACACTTAATTAGATTACACAACGGTTATTCGCCATTATTCCTAGACTGTCAAAGCGAAGGCAAATATTATTGCATTTAGATCAACAACGTTCGGGCTCATTAATATATATATATACTCAGAAAATTTATTAAAATGACATTTAAGTGTTACAGCGAGATGTAATTAACTATCAACACTAGGGCTTGTGGGGAGCGCTACCAGTCGAGCTTATCCTCGAGGCAGCCCCTCATTGTGCCCATTATTGCTGCCGCATTGCCGCGTTGAACTGCCAGCGATAGTCGCTGAAGTAGAAACTCAAGTGCTCTTTTTTCCCCTGTCGCCAGTTCAATTTGTATATATATATATATATATATATATATAGTTTTTCAAAATTCGTACAACAACTTTGGGGTCTAGTACGACTAAGCGAAACGATATTTTTTTTGTAATTGAACAAGGGGCGGAAATGTTTTCTTTTGGAATGAGAATGTAACTACTAAAAAATATGTTGTGTTGACCTTTTTATCCTGACATATTTTCACCAAATTTGCAAATGCGAGCGTCCCGTCCTCCTATCGACAAACCAGTCATACCTACGTACTTGAAGGAATACCTTTTGCAGCTGCTGGATTGTATTCTACGTTAGTTCAAAGCAGAAACAAGTTGTATTAAAGAGAATTCTCATGAAATGAAACTTCGCAATTCTTGTACTTTGGCATTCACGCCTAATTATTAATTTGTCTACATTTTGCTGATATCAACTACTATATTAACGGTCCTTTTAATACCGGATCTGTATTGCTACGAGCTGTGGTTAAGAAGTAAACAGGTTTGGTGACATCCACATCAAAATGAACGCTAGCATTTCAGCTTGCTTTATCAAATAGATCACTCGTGTGACTTCTAGCAGCACACTAACCCTTTATTGAACCCTAAAACATTGCTCGAAAAAGCCTTATCCGGTCATTGTACACGTTCGATAGCGGTTGCAGAGGTTTCGCTGGCCGCGTTCAAACAAATATCAGGCATTTCCTTAACGGCTTCCGCTGCGACGTTTTCTTTATCGGTCTGATTTTCAAAGCAAGAGTTAACAGGAGTCGCGTTAACAAGACCCTTCTGGTGGCCCCATAAAGAAAAAGTCCAAGCCGGAAAGTTCGGGAGATCGCGCCACGCCAACGATGGGATCGCCCCGGCCAATCCACCAATATCAGGAAGATCGCGATTAGGTAGGTCCGTACCGCAGCGTGTCATGTCGTCGGCGCTCCGTCGTACTGGAAACACATGCCTAAACGAATATCTTGTGCAACCTGGTCCAACACTCGTCGTGGCAGTGTCTCGATCAGAAATGTGCGGAACGCTTCCCTACTTAATCTGCCAGGAACCATGTGAGGGACCTATGGTGTGGTTAGATACCATGCCAGCCCGGACGTTTACGGAGCAGCAAACCTGGTGTGCAAGCGGGCAGGTCAAGACCGGGGGGTTTTCCTTGCCCTCCATCGAGAGTTGTGCACATTAAACACACCCTCTCGTGTAAACAGAGCCTCTTTGTAAAGAGCACAAATACCAAGAACTCCACACGGATTTGTGAGCTCTCACTGCAAGAACCAGCGACAGTGTTCAACACGTGACTGGTTGTCTATAGGCTTTAAAGCTTGAACGCTCAGAAACCGGCGGAAATAGGAGCTTCTCGTTGGTCAGCACCCTGTGCACTGTACAGATAAGCCTCACAACGACACTTGCGACCACTGCCCGTATTGCTTGTCGAAGCATGTCTCTGGGCTAGTAGACCTTCAACGATAAGCTCTTCCGTATCTGGCGTTTTGGTCGTCCGTAGGTTAGTCCACTAATCCAGTTTCACAAAGCTGACGATGTAACCTCGTAACCGTATTATGATAAGATGAAATGGCGCCTGGAATGACGGCATGGACATGTACGCTCCGCATACAACCGGCGTGCGTTCCTCACGCGACCGTATGCTTAACCGTCTATGAAATGCATGTCAGCTTTTCCGGCTACTGTGACCTGATCCATAGCGATGCCTGCACTTTGTAACAGAACGCTTACATTTGCAACATTGACATTTGCTTGGTTGACGTAGAGCAGATACTAGGATAGAGAGTACGATGTTACAATGTGCAACGGTGAGGCTCGAACCCGTGCGAACCACCTATGGGTCGTCTCCGGTCGCGGGCCGCAGGCCGACGGATGTACCACACCACCATGCTCGACCAACGCTAGAAACAATATCGCCTAACACGGTTTGGGGGCATCTCATCCTAACTTTCTGTATTTAGACAGATAGGGCCCCTAGACATATGATATAGACAAATGAAGCAGTGAAAGATATGCGTAATAACGCCTTCACATTATTATTGATAATGTGAAGACAAATATAAAGATCAGGCATGATATGCATGCCTAAGCCCCGTGTATGAAAGAGAGTCGGTAAAATGTAGTTATTCATTTTATATAGTCGAAATCAAGTGCGCTATAATCCAGTACTACGCATTTAGAAGTTGAGAAAGTCATGTTATGTTCCGAACAGCATTGAGCAATGCCGTCGGCAGCTTCCCAGAGAACAGCCTAGAAGTCACTAGAGCAAACATGATATCTAAGATATTTAATATCAGGTGGCAGGTGTTTTTTGTAGGTTTAAAATAAAAATCCAACAAAACAAGAAGGGACGACTGGGTTTGTTACCAACATTTATTTGAAAGTGATGGTCACTTAAAAATGCATTTACCCATTTGGACTGTATGTGGATAAATAGATATTCAGAAGCAGACGAGAGTAATCTACTCTGTTAAATGCGCTTCTTGGTCAAAATAACCTCAGTAACGCGTTGTTCGAGCATTTATAGACATAGCCCAGCCCCGGGTCATCTCCAAAAGCTGTCTACATGCAGACCAATGAGTTGTGAGGCCGTGTTGAACAAGGTCAAGTAAGACGTTTAAAATTAAGAATTTGTTTACGTGGCTAACTAAAACTTTGTCAAGTATTGCGAAACTGGTCAATAGTTTTCAGCATTTGTTTTCGCGTTTCTCTTGTGGTTTTGCGCGTTTTTTTTATTATACTATTTGACCATTGACTATGTACCTAAGAAAGGTGATTTTAATAAATGAATGGTTTTTCTTGTGGTCAGGGCTGATAAGACTGAGCCTGAAAGGGTCGAGCACAGCGCCGTCGTTATAAGATCGTTCAAAGATGACTTTTAGTGGCTGGGCTAATGTTAACGCAAACTTCTTTATAAAAAATCGGAGAAATGTTTTCAGGTGTAATGCTGGTCTTCGCTTTAATACCGGAGAAAGAAGAGCGTAGATTGCAAACTCAGAGAAGGTTGCCAAGTCGACTTGATGTGAAATGAGTTAATTGCCACTGAAATGCTTAAACCGTACGCACAGAACAGGGTAGAACAGTGTTCAACGAGAATCTCAGCTTTTTGTGAATCAGTAGCAGCGACCGTAAAACGTAATTTGATGGGTGGATGAAATTCAGTTCCTTTTAATTTTGGCGTTTCCTCTGGATTCATATAAAATACGAAGTCTTTTAGTAATTTCCATTAGCTTATGTTCGATTGTTGTAAGTTTCAATGTACTTAATAAGGTCACACTGGTCTACCAGCAAAGCAAGCGAGTTTAAGAATTTGTGACGAGTACACAGGCGACCCCGCCACGCAAAGCTCTATATTTACGAAACACTTTATATTTATTGCTAAAACTAATTGTAGCGTCACGTAAGCATTTGCTAAACGATGCCTCACATATTAGAACAACGTCAATGTCATATAGCAAACAATAAATTCTAAGTGCATCAATTGCGCCTGGTTTAGCAGCTCACCTCAAATTCAAGTAGAGACAATTAACCGATCGCCGATATCTTCCTTCCGTCGGTTCCATATCAGCTTATGTGGGATATATATATATATATATATATATATATATATTTACATATATATATATATATATATATATATATATATATATATATATATATATATATATATATATATATATATATATATATATATATATTTACATATATATATATATATATATATATATTTATGACGTTTGATATATATATATATATATATATCAAACGTCATAAATACCTTACATATGCCGCTTTAGGACAACACACAAAGACATATAGGAACGCAAATCGAGTGTCTGGCGTGGTCAGGCTCATGTGCATAATATATATCGAACTTAAGGATGCCAGTGCTTGCAGGAACCTAATTTCGATTGTACAAAAATCTTTATACCTGCGCTGACTTTCAAGTGCGACATTTTTAAGCGAATGGTATACATAATATTTTTATAACGGAACACGGCGTTGCTTAACTTGTATTTGAGAAGCTCCAAGTTAGCTTCTGATGCGCGAGCATAATAAAATACCTAATTTTCCCGTACTCGGGAAGTCGTGGGTGCCAATCCAGGGCCAAACGCTAAATTAATCTTCATTAATCTTCATCTCAGTTCAGATAAGCTGTTACCAAAAAAAAACGTTTAGAGAATGGATTCGTTTATCTAAAATGTTTTTAGCCACAAAGCAAACGGTTACACTGTTACCCATATTCAAGACATATAGGCGTTTTCAGGATTTCCAAGACATAGTGTGATTTCAGTAAATGCGAGCGTTCGTTCAGGATAACTTCCACACCAACGGGGCCCGCCGCCGGAGATCTGAGCATCTAAGAGTGAAATCCGACAGGTATAAAACTAGCTTATTATTAGTAACCGTAACGAAGTCTACCTGAAAAACTACATTTGAAGAGCGAATGTGAAGAACGCTGTTTTCCTTTGCATCGGCCAGAACACACGGCGGGAGGGTAATCATCTGGCGCATAGTTTCTTACCATAGCGTTCATCTCACTAATGGCTATATTATTACGGCGCGCTGTAGCTGCACAGAGAAGGCGGTGCAGGACGCAATGAGAACACAAGACGCCGCGGGAGCTAATCCCGTTTAAATCCTCTAGCAGAAAGCATATTAGACATACTGCAGACAATATTAGCTCTTGAACTCTAGAGATAAAGTTGTCGACCTTTAGGCGCTTTAGCCATTTAGGCAGACTATGCCAAAGAAGCTAGAACGCTCCTGATGCCTGGCCATGGAAAGCAGAACTAAGCACACGTTTCCTTAGTCAGTCAGACCGGCAAACTCAAACGATCACGTCTTTACAGACATCGTATTATCTGCGAACACCGTATTGTATTGTAATAGTAATAATAATAATAATAATAATAATAATAATAATAATAATAATAATAATAATAATAATGATACTAATAATAATAATAACAATAATAATAATAATACTACTAATAATAATAATAACAACAACAACAACAACAACAACAATAACAATAATAATAACAATAATGTCAATGTCGTGCTTTCCAGTACAATGACAGTTGGCTGTGTGGACCAAGAATTGCTGCACACCAGACTCTGCGCGTTATTATTATTATGAGGAGGAGCAGGAGCAGGCGAATAGAATGGATGCAAAGCTAGCTTGGAAAAAGCCAACCACGATCGTAGTTTGTGCTCTTATAATACGTAGCTTGTATACATTTGCTCGTGGAAGCAGACGGCACCCCGCGTGGGCTTGTTGTTGGCTGTTGTCGCTTCTGCTGCTGCTGCTGCTGCTACTGAGGTAGTGGTGGTGGTGGTGGCGGTGGTCGTGAGGAAGATAGAAGTGGCCTTTCTTTCGCACGTGCGTTCCATTAACGTTCTATGTACGTGCGTACTTTTACTCCTGCCACTTTAGGCTGAACGATGCTAGCGTTTGCTCTTCAAATGCAGCGTACGAAGTAAAGTGGGTGGCAGTGCGCTTCGCTTGAATTCGCCGTGTTGTTGTTGTTGCTGCGGCTGCAGCGATTGGCGGCGGCGGCGCCGTCGTCGTCGACTTAGCTATGGCCACTCTGCAGCAATCACAGACTGTCGCAATCAAAGTGAAATTCCTACATTACGAGATGACTGGAAGCAATTCGCTGAGCCCACGAACAACAACAACAACCACAACAACCACAACAACCACAACAATCACAACAACCACAACAACTACAACAATCACAACAACCACAACAATTACAACAACCACAACAATCACAACAACCACAACAATTACAACAACCACAACAACTACAAAAACTACAACAACCACAACAACCACAACAACCGCAACAACCGCAACAACCACAACAACCACAACAACCACAACAACTACAACAACCACAACAACAACAACAGCAGCAGCAGCAGCCATTTAATCGGAACAGTCCGGCAGGGAAAAAACGAAGCCTGGGTAGAGCCAGTATAACAGAGTCATCGCGTGAGAGCGGGTGAACAAGAGAACAAATAAATGGAGAGTCCTGACGGGTGAAACTGAAGACCGATCAGACCGAACGTGAATGCCGTGGCCGCAGAGACAATCACCTGTACGAATTTTAATCTACAGTCTACGGCGACTTTTTGGTGACTTATATAAAAAAAAACTCCGATTGCACACGGGACTGTCTTGCTTCCTTTGACCTAAAATACTGAATTAAAACGCAGTGAAACCTAAAACATAGCAGCACGCGTACGTATGTGGACGAACAGCTCCTTTTTTTGGAGTGGGCGTCCTAAAAGGCTACCGTGGGGCTGCCGAAGCATTCAACAACTGCCAGTATCTAACCACCGCTACCATTATTGCGATGCAAAATGAGTCTACATAGGACACATGCAAACAGAACACAAATTCCAAAGACAACCTTGTCGACGCGCACCGAGCTAACGTTCCACGCAGCAAACCGGCAAAACAGCCCAGTAAAGGAACAGCCAGAACCGCCTGCAAAGGAAAGCCATAGACAACAGAATACCCGCGGTAAACAACACGCACCAGCCGACCTGCTTACAAGCAAATCCGAATCAGTACAAAATCGTAGTGGAACTGCTGGATTTGAACGGACGCCGGCTTAGAAAATGAGATATTTACAGCAGAGATGCGAGAACCCCGCAGTCGAGTGTTTCTCTATCGCTGAGACATCTAATATAGGAGTAGCTGGATGTTAGGACATATCAGGGACACGCTCTATAAGACAGTGTTTTAGGCTTCTGGGTTATGAACGACCTAAACCTACCAACCTTCAAAGGTGCAATGGAATATTAGCCACTGGTGTATTAGCAACCAATGTGCCAAAAATGTACCTTGGCTTATTACAAGAGTAGTGAGCCCAATAAGGCAAAAAGCTGATCTGACAGCTCTATTACTTACAGAAATAGATATCGCTAATCAAAGGTATTTCGAACGTCCGTTAAGCACCGCGTCAAAGTTCCTAAAAACAGATCACCCGCAAAAAGTTACGATGACCCTCTACTGACCGCAAATAAAAAGCGATGGTGAATCTCAGAACGGGTCTAGGCAAAATACTGTTAGACGCCATCTCTCGCATGAAAGGTGGCATACCTGAGGCCTGAAATAAAACCGCTAACTCTTATTATCATTACATACTCATACTGACACAAGTTTTTATCCAAAAACATCTGTGTTGTGAATTGGCAGCAAGGAAAGCTATCATTAAAATATCTTTCTAACGAGACGCAAGGTCAGAGCGTTTAGAGGAAACCCGACCGTCCCAAGTGACGCAGCATGAATCGTACACGTGGATTGTACGTGAAACCTTTGCAGGCGAATGCACCACGTCACCGGGCTGTCCTTGGAGTGCAAGACAGAGAACAGAAATCTTCTATAGGCAAAATTTGTTGCATTTGGCCTTTAGATCTCTTTTGGCAAAAATAATCCTTCTTGCAATTGCCGCACACTACGTTTTCTCGTAGTCGATAAAACTTGCGCAGAGCTTTCCACCCAATAAGTATAAGCGCACCATTTCACAACACTAAAAAACATATTGCTTTCAGGACGCCGATTCCGCTGTGGACGCGAAACTGCTCTGGCCATGACAGTTAATTATGGACCAGAACTTTCATACCGAGTGATTAAATTATAGTTATTCCGTGAACCTTGTAGTACGCTCGTATTGGCTAAGATTTCCGATGGCATAACTAGAAACATGAAAAAAGCCAAAAAGATAACATACTTGGTGAAGCACATCGGTAAAAAGCCAATATATGTAAAATAATTGCTCGTTTGGAATAGCTTGCTTTGCTGTGGATTTCTTGCATTGTACAGCGGTTCACCATCGAATATTTCCCTGCCCTGCCTAAAATATTTAGTGTGAGTTACTGCAGTTTGCTATTTTAATTAACCTCTCTTATCTGGTCACTTGATTACAAACTTTTCTAGCATACAACAGTAAGTTAGTAGTCCTCATGAGCATACGTCTAGATAATGGCATAGCGGATCTGGGATTATAATGACATATACCGGTTCTAACGACCTCATTCTTTAAAATAAAAAGACACTCATAAATAGCGTTTATAGGTGTATTTTAAAGACATAACAAAGGCATCGACATGCGGTTTTTTCGATACTTCTGCTTATTACTGATATATGCCTTCCGTCCCAATACTACCGTTACATGCTTAGTTTACGGTACCTGCAGACTTTGGGTCAAACGTTTTAACGATAGCTATCGTAGAAGCAGTACTTTGAGAAATTACTTAATGGTTTAAGTTTCATTATTATTATTATTATTATTATTATTATTATTATTATTATTATTATTATTATTATTATTATTATTATTATTTAAGTACCCTGGAAAGAAGAACACGCTAGAAAATTGCCATATACCGGTTCTAACGACCTCATTCTTTAGAATAAAAAGACACTCATAAATAGCGTTTATAGGTGTATTTTAAAGACATCCCAAAGGCATCGACATGCGGTTTTTTCGATACTTCTGCTTATTACTGATATATGCCTTCCGTCCCAATACTACCGTTACATGCTTAGTTTACGGTACCTGCCAAACGTTTTAACGATAGCTATCGTAGAAGCAGTACTTTGAGAAATTACTTAATGGTTTAAGTTTCATTATTATTATTATTATTATTATTATTATTATTATTATTATTATTATTATTATTATTATTATTATTATTATTATTATTATTATTATTATTATTATTATTTAAGTACCCTGGAAAGAAGAACACGCTAGAAAATTGCCATATACCGGTTCTAACGACCTCATTCTTTAGAATAAAAAGACACTCATAAATAGCGTTTATAGGTGTATTTTAAAGACATCCCAAAGGCATCGGCATGCGGCTTTTTCGATACTTCTGCTTATTACTGATATATGCCTTCCGTCCCAATACTACCGTTACATGCTTAGTTTACGATACCTGCAGACTTTGGGGCAAGCGTTTTAACGATAGCTATCGTAGAAGCAGTACTTTGACAAATTATTTTAATGTTATATTATTTTTATTATTATTATTATTATTATTATTATTATTATTATTATTATTATTATTACACGCTATAAAATTGCACGCCAAGCCTGACCCCCTTAGGGACTACAAACTGTTTGAATTGGCCGGCTGCTATTATTATTTGAACCGTGTTATTTCTATAAATTCTTCACCCAGCTTATTTTAAAGCACTTCGTCAACGTAATTTGATACAAATTTGTTATGTCCACTGTACCATATGCTCTCTATAGATTTAAAAATCCTGCCGCACAACCTGGCCCACGCAATATCGATGCTTCCAAAACCTGACCTTATATAAGCATATGATAATCTAGTCTATAACCTTTTCTAAATCCGCACTGCCATTCTTTTTTTCCCCATTTTATCTCCTCCTTGGGAAAAAGAGAAGCTCTACCCTTGCGGAAATCTTCCCCCTTTAAAATGATCACTAACGTGCTTCGTTAGATAGTGCACGTAGTCCTTTTCTAATGCCTGGATAATTCCTACCGAAATTTCGTTAAGATCACATGCAGTTTATAGATTCTTGTTCGCCACGCTTTCAATCTCATCTACTGCGATTGTAATATCCGTGTGAATTCTTGCCATTTCTACACCGGTTACGCCGGTGGTGAAAAATTGTGCTTGCAACGCGGTGTTTATTTATTCTATTGTGTATACTCTATCCTGCTGCTTATCTGCTAATTTTGTTCGTTCCTGTCTGAAAAAGTCCTAAAACTGTTTTACTCCCAAGGGAGCCCCACAATCTTGGTGAATTCCCTTTCGTCTGCATTCCTAATTTTGTCTTGTGTTATCCTTTTACCTAACTTTTAATACCTTTCTATGTTCCCTACTCTACCTTTTCCGCTTTAACATTGCCCTATTTATTTGATCACTCCAGCACCTCTCCTGTTCCTCTCCCATTCGAACTCACTTCCCTATCTTACAGCAAGCTGTCATATGCGCCCTCAATATTTTTATGCATATTGTCTGCCCCTCTATGGTAACGCCCTTAGTAGCCAGGCCATATCTCTGCTCATTGCAGACCTATCCCGCCATATGTGGGAGGAGTTTAGAAATGCCGTTCGTTATGTATGCAGATGACATAAGAGTGGCCACTGAAACCGGTGGCATTTGTCGAAAGTTACCTTCACCGTAAAGACCTGCAAATAACTTCGCAGAAGATGAAAGCAAGTACGTTTCGCCATAGGAGTCAATTGGCTGCCGCAGACGTAATATCGTGCTCTATTGACTCTATTCGCACAGAGTTTAGAGGCCCTCGATGACTGTCTCAACATGCGGCAGTGCGTCTTTTTGAGCTTGAAATCTTAAGTGCTAATGATAAGTTATAGCCTTGGTAAGGTCTGGGGCCATCTTTCAGCGCCAGCTAAAAAGATGCTGCTTCACAATATACATATATAAGGCGTATTCTTTTCTTGTCCTAGACGGCAAGAAACGGTTTCGTGTACCTGCTAGCGGGTTGTGGATTCGGCAGTGGAAACATTTAGAGTCAAGCCTAGGTTACCTATTAAAAGATCGCTTCAGCAATTTTTGTTGGAGTGACAAAAGTGGCCGAGGCCTTGGCAGAAATAGCGCAGCTGAATATGTACCTTGCCAGGGAGCTTTGGGATGAAATGGAATGCATTAGTCGGCACGTGTACACAATGTACACTGTGCATGGCTATCATCGCTCGGTATTTTCGACCCAAGGATTTCATCAAGTTGGAGATCAATGTCGTTGTCGGCTCTGCTTGCAGATGTGCCCTAAATACGTAGCAAGTTGCCAGACGTATCGGTGGCCTTTGCACTTCGTTTTTGGTCACCTTGGACTGGTGGAACGGTCGCTGAGATATTCCAATTGTATTGTAATTGTGTACTATATTGAATGCAATGGTATTGCGAAATAAACGACATGTATGTCTTTACTCAACTTGCTACTAAGAACTGTCTCAGGTGTTCTTGTTTTTGCGCCTATGTATGTTTATTGTTTATTATTACTAGACATTGTATCTTTTGTATAACTACTCGCCCCAATTTATTTCTCCTCCCGCGCACTTCTACCTACTTATGATAACTTTCAATGTTGTATGCTTTCTCTTCACTTGTCTCAATTTCCTCTACTCAGGCATCTATTTTACCCCTTGTCTTATATATATATATATATATATATATATATATGGTACGAACTTCTCGAGATACATTGATGAACGAATTCGGAAAGGACTACAGTCCTTTCATAGTATCCGAGACCCCAATAAACTATCAATGGACGTTGCCGTTCATCTCTTTAACCTGAAGATTGCGCCTACTGCTTCTTACGGTATACAGGTGATATGGCCGCATCTATCGAAGTTAAACTTTAAGGCGCTTGACCAAATCAAGGCCGCTTTTCTAAAACAGACGCTAAGAGTCCGCCGCACTAGTCTCAACAGATTAGTCTATTTACTGGCGTCGACTCTGCTATTTGTTGAGAATTTACAAACAATACACGTGTTTCTTTCAGCTTTCAACGAGTACATGTCTGAATGGGAGAATAAGATGGCAGACATTGGCCCGCTCTTTTATGAAACCCAGGCAATGACGTGTAGTTCGTGGAAGCACTGCAACTATGAGAATAGACACCTAATTGCACGATTTGCTGTACATGGCTTCCACATGAAGATCTGTATTCGAGAGAAGTTCCATGAAATTTCCTCGATATGCTTGTGCAAACTCTGCGGGAGACAGTGTGACTTATATCACCTTCAATAATGCGACAGAGCAGTTCCGTTGACTCGACTTCTAGAACCGTGACGAATATATATATATGTGAATATGTGCTTTCCCTGTACGCGCATTATTGTAAACCAACCATCGGTTAAGAAAGCTATTATGTTACATTGATATATATATATATATATATATATATATATATGTATTTTTTGTGGAGGAGAATTAAGTCCAGGACGCACTACCGCTACGAGTAGAAGATATCGTTTTCCATCGTGAGCTGTGTAGGACTCAACCCCAGCGAATGGATGTTACGACACTGAGCATGCCCACTAAACGCACCTCCTCCCTTAAACTTCACTATCTAATGGCCCAGGTCTCCATAGAACAATGCTACGCGCCATCAGGAAAAGTCGCGACTGCCCTATTGGATCAACTGGCGGAAGTCGCTCACGGGTTCCCACACCTGTCAGGCGCACGTTTTCCCAGCCCTTGCGGACCCAATTGATTCAAAATTGCGATTTTTTTGACGCGTTGGCATGAAAAAGATTCTGCCTTTTCTTGCATTTTCTGTGTTTTGTTTTTAGCACCTCCTGTGTTACTTCGGCTTCAAAGTCCCATGACTAGGTCGAATCCATGTACTCCACGAATCCCTTTAAATAATTTTGCAGGAGGTTCTGAACTTTGGGATGGATTATTCTCACTCTGAACTACCTCTCGCAAATGTGTCTAATCGCCACGGTTCTGGCCGCTTCGACTGTCTTCCAGGGTATCTTTGCAGAAAATGCTTCTGATATGGTCTTGCTTATCTGGTAGAAGTATGAATGGAAGTACCCATGCCTCGTGAGAACCTGTGTAAGGTAGAATGTTAGGTTCTATTCATACCTATATGTTGGGCAGCAGCTTGGGTAAGCTATTTCCGGGGCATCGTCCCACTTGGCTTGCCAGTCTTCTAAAGTGACTTTTCTCTCTCGTTCTTTGTTACTCTCTGTGATGTGCCAATATCCCACAGGCGCTGTCTCTTAGACGCTTTGAGATCTTAGGGAATATCTCCGGTATGCATGAGTGCTGCGTTCCGTGCTGATTGCTCTGTACCCCTGTACAACCTCAAGCGCTGCGATCCGCTGCGTTTTCAGGATCAGCTTTGCTTTCTTTGGCTTGATGGGTCGCTGTGGCCCATACGGTAGCCCCAAGGAGCGCGATAGACTCTGCTATCAGTAGTTTTGTTGTTGTTTGTTGTCTGTTTGGAAGTATCCTGGCAAGAGCGTTTGTTGCCTTGGATGCTTTTTCCATAGCCTTGTTTATATGGCATAAGCCTGCCATGGGCGTGTCCAGCGTGACCCCAAGGTAGCAGGCTTTTTTTTCGTAAACTTTATTCTTTGCCCTGTGGCCTGTATGTGCAGCGGTCGAATTTTTTTTTGCCAGCTAAGAGGATGATGTTACTTTTTTTTCGGAGGCGAGTCCCAGCCCTGCGGTCTTCATGTATTCCAAATGCAAGGCTTTGCTTGTGTTAAGCTTAAGGTCGCCCTCCGTTTTGGTCTGTGCCACGACCGCCAAACCGTCACTGTAAGCTATCATCTGTATTTCCTGGGGGTAGGCCGCAGGTGTGCATTCCTCCGCAAACAGCCTAAGCCTTTCTTTCATGATGACTTTACACCCGTCGGCTGAAGCGCTTAGTAAACAGATTGGCCGGTATCTTCCATTCACGTTGGGGACAAAGACTACTGCTGCTTGTTTCCATGCTGGAGGGAACTCTCCTGTTCTCATCACGGAGGTACGGGTTTCTGCGACTGCGCCTGGATGCGCTGGTCTTGCGTGGAAATAGGACCTTGACTGCAGCCGAGGAAACGCCCTTAGCGCCTGGGTCCGCTTGTACTGCTTTTCCTGTCTTGTGCGTGTTAGCCGCCAGGAAAACCTCAATAGGCTAAATTATCGGAAATTCACCTTTTGCTACTTGTCGTGCATTCTCGTAGGCAGCCCTCTCAAACGAGTCGTGTGTCGGGAAGAGCTTAGCAAGGATGTCGGCTGCTTCCTGTTTGCCGAGGACACCCGTGACAGCGGGTTTCCTGTTACCGCGTACAATTTTGTATGATTTTTTACCATGGGTTCTCTTGAACCTGTACTAGAAGCTCTTGGTTTTGCTGTCGGCAATGGCGCGTTTAAGGATTGCTCTGCTTCTTCTATATCTAGTTAGTACCTGCATACGCTCTTCGTGGCCTCGGTGGGTCTGATTGAGTACCCTTCTGGCTTTGTTGTATTCTTTGTGCTTATCGGTATTACCAGTGCTTCGGCGGTTTTCTTGGATGTTTCAGAGTACGCCTTCACCGTAGCGGTTTTTGCACACGCCTTCTCGAGATGGCCTGGAGCTCCCCTGGTGTCTTAGGCCTTTTTGAGAGTCACTGAAAAGTATATCTACGCATTGTTTGTAGCTGTGGCACCGGAAAGTTTCTTGCCGTCGTTGAGAATGTATAAGTCGTTTGCCGCTCTGTTGGCCGGGAGCCCTATATCTCTCTGGAGATTAACAAATCTGTTCCTGGTTTCAGGCTTAGTTTTGATCTCTGTGAGATTATCCAAAAGTTGTTCGAAATCCTCGTTTGAGCAGTTGGGGCTTGTATAGCTGGAGTATGTTCACCTTACGTCTTTTATTTCGATCTAGCAATATCCTGATCCGCTACCCTTGTTTTGTATTTTAACGGCATGACTAACTATGAGTGCCGTGTCGTATGCGGAGTCACTCACCCAGTTATTAGTTCTTTTTGCTAGCGTTTTGTTTGCTAGCTATTTCCCAGACCATATCGTAGAGCACCCGGCTTCTATTACAATTGCCTGGATTATGCTTATTTTGTTCAGCATTATAAAATGTTCCTCTGGGTCAGTATCTTTGCCGCACCTCTAGGGTTCCTGTGATGTACAGTCGAAAGGTCATTTTGGGATGCTTGTTTCGGAATATTGTTGCCACCATGATCTCCTCGAACTCAAGGTTGTCGGTCGTGTATATATATATATATATATATATATATATATATATATATATATATATATATATATATATATATATATATATAATATATATTTATATATAGCTTGGTAAACGGCGAGTCGACTACTTTAGAAGCACCTTTTACGGAGAAACTATTGCCCCTCTGTAGCGAATTGGCCAGGTTATTTCCCTCAGCCGAACCTGTATCCAAGGCTGGTTTTATTAACTTGTGGTTTAATACTGCAGATGAAGCAAAGGAGGCAGTAGAGATTGACTCAGTCTTGGGCATTCAGGTTACGGCCAAATGTCACGATTTGGCCAGCTACTGGGCAAAAATAAATGGTATCGATTGCGGATTTGGCGACAAGGACATTCTAGAAGCTCTTCGAGGCGCTGACGTTGTCTCAGCCAAAAGAGAGATCATCAAGCGAAAAAATGGTGATGTACTTTCTAGCATTCCCACGGACAGAGTGCTTCTTCAGTTTAATAAGATACCACCCGCTAAGGTCTTTCTGGCTTTCCGCTCGCATAAGGATAGTGATGTCAGCTGGTACCCCACTCTCTCGCTACCGCTGTCTGAGGTTTGGACATAGGGTGGCAACTTATCGGTAGTGGTCGACTCGGCTTCGGGATCCGAGGTACGGGTGAACTTACCCGGTACTACAACTATTCCGAATAACACTCCCAGACCGGTTGCCAAGCTTGAAGCTACAGATCGTTCGCGCTCGACAAAGAAACCCTAAAAAGTCTTTTAAAAAGAAAGCTGTAGGCAGCGATAAGTTCTTGACAACGGTGATTGCGCCTCTCAAAGATCATAGAAGTGTTCAGTCCAAAAGCGGCGCAATGCCTTCAAGACCCCGTAGATCTCTTAACACCGATGTTAGATGCTCTTTTAAAGCTAAAGTAGTTAACTCAATTGTTCTATATAATTCATGAATTTTAATTACATTGCTCCGCAGTCTCTGGGGAATATCAGAGAGTGTTTGCTCTGAGATGACGTTCGCTTAGGTGTTAATTCGTTCGTAGCCATCCATATGAATGCCGGTACTAGTGGTCTGCTAAAGCAGGGGCAGCTTGAATCAATTGCTAACCTTATGATTCGGGAAGGCTCTGGTTTTAATGTAGCTGCCATAAGTGAAACTGGGCTAAAAGACTCGGACTGTCCTACTCACGGAATTAGTGGCTATAACTTTATCACTGCCTGCAGAAATGATCGTCCTGGAGGGGGAGTCGGAATTTTCGTAAAAAACACTTCTGCAATACTCTCTTTTCGATCTCTTTGTAGTCCCGATGATCATGTCTAAGCGGTTCGTATCCATGTAAAAAACGCTCGAGGGTTTGAGGGGTTTATAATAGCTCTTTACTAATGTCGTGTTAGTCACAGTGACGTGCTGCTGGATACCCTTGAAGCTTTATTACCGCGAAGTAGCAGCCGGCCTCGCATGCTAATGGGGGACTCGAATATCAATATTTTAGCTAACCCTCCTCCTATGAAAAATCTATCTTTTTTTTATGGCGAACTAAACCTACATTTCGCTACGGTTGGATATAAAACTATAAACTTGCTTAATACATGCACTGATGGGCACCGCCTTGACGAACTATGGCCAGAGGCAAACCAAATTATTTTCGTTGCCTCTGGTACAGGCCTCTGATGTTTAGAGTGTGATAAGGAACTTGAATGCTAGCTGGTCTTATGGAATCATGGGTGTTCCGGCTAAATTGTTAAAGTAAGCTTCCTCCGTTATTGCAGCTCCTTTGACACAAGTAATTAATCTATCGTTTCAACACGGCTACTTCCCTAGATGTCTGAGATCTACCAACGTAATCCCATTATACAAGGGTAAGGGGATAGGTGTCTTGCGTCCAGCTACCGTCCTATCTCAGTTGTTGACTATATTTCAAAGTTCTTTAAAAAGTTAGTGCTACCGAGCCTAACTCGTTATTTAAAGGCCATTAACTTTCTCTCATCAGACCAATTTGGCGTTCGTAAAAACTAATTGACAGACTTAGCCCTAGCACATCTGTGGCAGCATGTGGTTGACTTGGTCGAAATGGACCAGACATGCTTGGGCGTGTTCCTAGACGTGGCGTCTGCCTTCAATTGCCGTGACCATGGTTTGTTTACCCAGATGTTGACCCACTTGGGCTGCACGTGCTCTACAGTTAGCTGGTTTTGATTCTATCTTGAGGATAGATCTCAATCTGTAAAGGTTGGGCCTATCCAATCTAGTTGGCAGCTCGTTGGCTTGGTGACTCCACAGAGCTCTGTTCTTGGTCCCTTTATGTTTCTTATATTACTGAACTTCATACTCTTGAAAATCAAACACGATAGCCTGGGAAGACAATAGCTTTTGCTGACGACACGACAATATTGTTTCGGCTCGACCCGGGCAGCGTTTTAGTAGTATTAACGGTTCCCTTTAGTTGGTTAAAAAAGTTATTAGAGTTTTCAATGAGTACGGATTGGTTGTAAATACGAGCAAACCCAATATCTTAGTGTTTTGACTCGCTAGAAGGCTGCTTCAATTACCCGATAGTTTTCGACTGGGTGCCAATACGGTAGATCGTTCTCAGACGGTGAGGTGTCTCGGTTTGGTATTGCATGAGCATTGATCCTGGCATTCTCACATAGATCAATTGACTTCAAAGTGTTATGCAGTTACTGCAACTTTGCGAAGATTAAGGCAGGTGGGGGTTCCCATTGAGGGACTTCTAACTGTCTACAAGGCCCTGTTTTTATCTATTTTGTTTTATGGTGTTCTGTTGTGTGGTGGGTACAGAAGCATTCTACGAAGAGTCCAGGTGAATCAAAATAATGCACTTCTTGCCATCTTCTCCCGACGGCGCTACGAGTCAGTTAGTGATCTGTTCACTGCTTATGATCTTTTACCAGTCTCAAAAATATATATTCTTAGAGTGGCCACGCTTGCCTACGAAACCTCTCGTGGTTTACTACCGGCGGATATAGTATTTCCCCTGGTACCTAGGCGGAGAAGGCAACTGCGTAGGGCGACAGTATTTGTGATACCACGGACCAAAATGAAACTTAGGTCTAATTCCCTACTGTGTCGGCTGCCGCATGTTTGGAGCGCTCTACCAGGACGCATAAGATCTCTCTCCTCTGTGAGTATATTTGTGCGGGAATTAAAAAAGTATCTTGCTTCCGGCTCCGCTATAACAGATTGATGAGAGTATTAGCACGCGTTGTGAAGTGATGAGCTGCGAAGATGGTAATTGATTCATGAGTTATAGGAGCCACCAAAGGGTCGGCAATACTGTTGTGACGAGCGTTTTTCCTTGCTACAATGCTAAATCACACAGATGAACTGATCACCGGTTCTCTGTGTACACATCTGTATATATAACCATGTGACATGTAAATTCATTCTATTTTATTAAACGACATTTTTTCTTCGAAAACTTAAGCATTTGTAATGCAGTTTCGCAAATAAGCCACGTTCTGAATCTGAATATATATATAAATATATATATATAATATATATATATAAATATATATATATTCAGATTCAGAACGTGGCTTATTTGCGAAACTGCATTACAAATGCTTAAGTTCTCGGAGAAAAAAAATGTCATTTCATAAAATAGAGTGAATTTACATGTCACATGGTTATATATACAGGTGAATATATATATATATATATATATATATATATATATATAGTTAGTGCGGATGATTTCCCGTTGTTGTTCCTGTTGCCGTTGTTGTGCATAATTTTCCCAACATCTACCCAGATCTTCCAACGTCCAAAGTTCCCTAGCATACTATTGTTGTAGTTCTTGTTTCTGTTGATGTTAATGTTGTTCTGTTGGTATTGTTATTGTTGGTGTTGTAAATGTCTTCAGTAAAGTTGCTGCTGTCGTGATTTATCGTCAATTGCTACTCCTACTGCTTCTGCTACAGTATTGCATCTGTGCGATGTTGCTTCCTTCGTTTGGACGACCTAACGGAGATGAATGTCAGCGACAGATGAGCTCTGCGGTCGCAGTCGAGGTCATTAGACAATGCTTCCCAAAGTCGCCTGCCTACTGTCGTGGCATCCAGTCTCCGAAGTGGTGGCAGAAGTAGAAATCGCTATCGGATTAAAAGTCTGTTATCGTCGATAGCATCTCTACTCGACGTTTTTCCTACACCGTACCAGAGAGACGTAGCAATGCACGCACGCATATGTATATATATATATATATATATATAGATATATATATATATATATATATATATATATATATATATATATATATCGGTGACATCGATGGTCTGCGAAAACTTTTCGTGATTTGGGATACTGGCCTTGAGGACGGCGCGGATAATGATGTTGGTGGTGATGATTAGGGTGATGATTGTGTTGATGATGATGATGATGATGATAATAATAATAATAATGGCTGTCGTCGACGAAATGTAGAGATGTTTGTATTATTATTATTATTATTATTATTATTATCATTATGCATTGTAGACGTGTGCTGTACGCCTCTCTGTACAAGCGAAACACAGAAACGCACGGGAAAAAAAAGCACGCATTCAGAAATATTGCGCAGAGCTCGTGCTTTGCTCAGGCAGCGTGCCGCCTGGATGCCGTAAGTCTGTGTATTGCATGAAGCAGAGCAGCATAACGTTAGTACTTGTGAGCTAGTCGTTAAGGTTGCGATGGTAAGCGATGAGACAGTCTCAACATCACAGCACTGCCGCTGTTCGCCCCCTAATAAGTTAGCTAGCTAATGCCAAATGGGTGTGTTTTACTGGACATTGACGACTCGCAGCATTTCGAGTCGCGTCCTATCCCACAGTAGATGAACAGAGAAGCGTACTACACTAAAGACATAGACTGCAGTTTTGCTGCTGCTGCCACTGTGTGTATGTGTGTGTGTGCGTGCGCGTTAGGAACACGTCAGGAGCTTGATGTCCTGCAGGTCCTGCTGGGATCAACGCATTTCGTTGGACGACAGTCGAGCTGATAGTAAGCGTCGCTACTGACTGTCGTTATGTCGTCATCGTCAATTCTCATCAGCACCGTCCCATCAGTGTATAATTTACACGTAGCCTTACTTTCTTCGCGTACAGTAAAATCATTTGACGATTTCCTGTTTTCTAAACATATTCTCAAACAGTTAAACTGAAAAAACCCAGCGCCCTGAACGATCTAACTAACTCTGGCACGCCGATCTACTACTGTATTCTTGCTTTCATTTGGTCGTTTGTAGGTGAGGATGTTTTGTTTTACATTTATTGACGTGTTGATCTTAAAGCGAATATTTAAACAATACACGCCAATAACAAACATGTGTGACTTGGCTCAAAGAGATCGTGTTCTTCGTTTTGGTTACAAACGAGCCCTAAGAAAGACAAACAACATTTTTCATATCTCCTTTATTATCACCAATAATGATGATCACTCGCGCTGCGAGTCGCCGAAACAAAAAAACTTTAACGTAATGGCCTGGGTGAGGGACGTAGCAAAAATCGATAGGTGCATAACGGGCGTATGCTAATCGTGAGCAAACATTTGGGCGCCGCCTGTTCCCCTTCAGAACAGGGAAGTGTATGATTCTGCTACGCGTATGAAGTCTCGGAGCCGGAGCCGCCAATCTATGCATAAAGTCTGCCATGCGTAAAGTCTCAGAGTTTGCTTGACAGAACTCGGTCATTGCTCGAGAACATGGGACTATGTCGCAAGTAAGCCAGAAGCTGTTCGCCTTTGACGACAAATGCAGTTGATAGCATTCTCACGGCAGAGTCGTTTTCGGCGAAACCAAGTACCAGCAGTGCCAAAATGTGTATCGTTCACCCAAAACAACTTTACGAATAAGATCGTGAAATCGAACTTCTCTGCGCCAACAGATGTGTTTCAAATAGTATGAGTACCATTTCAGTAAGCCAGACCACCATAGTAAGCTAATTAAGAACTGGCTTTTCTTTAATAGCCTTTAGTTGCTCCGCAGAAAGTTTTACTTTCATTTGCATAGTATGGAGATTTAAAAAGTAGTTCCCGCGGAGAGCGGTTTAGAGATAACAGGCCTGAACTTCAGGTGGCACTGTACCTGGGCTGGAAGAAAGTCGTATAAAATCGTTTATCAAATAGCAGCTGTTTCTCATGGGTGCGCTAGGGCGTGCTTGATTACCAAAATCTCTTCTGCGAAAGCGGTAACGCATATCCATATTGAAAAATTATATATTTATAGCAATAGTGACTAGTCATTCTTCAGAAGTGTCGAAATGTATGGCTAATTGCCACAGGTTAGCTACGGTGTTAAATTGTTGCTGTAAACACCAGATGCGCACAGATCTTTACTAAAGCGCGCGCATGTTTGTTAGTACGATAAAGGTGGATGATTGGCACCGACTTTCTTTCAACATTTACGCTGCCGTTGTACCCTACAGCTGTTAAAAACGGTCTATATAAAGAAAACAAATATTAGTGTTAGCATTAGGCACGAACTCTTAATGCATTTAAAGTGGCAAATTATCTAATCGCAGCACTAGTTGTGTTCCAATTAAACGTAACGGTAACGGTGCAAGGTTATTCAATGAATGAACGTGAATATGCGCGCTGAGCACGCGAATTGTTAAATAGGAACTCGGAACTTTTTGCATTGTAACAGCAAACGTTACAGCGCAGTATTCGTCACATGAGCAGATACTAAAAAAATACACATTTTACTTCCTTTATATCATGTCTGTAATTCCGTCCGAGCTTTTGCGCCAAGCGAGGGTAAAGGCACCACCACAGCTGCTAGCCAGACGCAGGCTTGACTACTTCAATAGTAGAAAATCTTACATAAAGCTATGCCTTGACCACAAGCGTGAATACGCTAGGCGGGAGGAAATCCGACTGCTCGAAAGAGCGGAGCGCAAGCCCTCAGCCTACGTCGTACGGCCTCGTAGGGGGGCAAACCACCTGCTCAGCGACGAACAGGTAACGAGTCACCTGACCGGTTTTCTATATAACCGCGAGACGGTACGCCTGGCTCCAATGATTGAGCACCCGCTCACATTGGATCAGGATACTATGAATCTGCCCTTTGAGGTAGAAGAAGTACGTCAGGTTCTGCACTCTCTTCCGAGAGGAAAGAGTGCGGGGCCAGACCAAGTGTACTATGAGCACTGGGTGCAGTCTGAGCCACTTTTGGCAAACCATCTTTGTGATTTCTTCAACGAGATCATGAAGAGGGGACAAATGCCAGGAGCCTGGCATATCGCCAGGCTTTCTCTTTTATTTAAGGGTAAGCATGGTGATGACAGACGAGACCCAAACTTATACCGCGGTATAGCGTCTGAAAGCACGCTGAAGAAGATCTTCTGCAAATTGGTTATAAAACGGATCGAGTACGTTGTCGACCAGACCCTTCCACCGGAGCAATTCGGCTTTCGAAGAGGTCGAGGAACGCGTGATGCAATCCATGTGCTTCAGTCAGAGATAGAGCGAGCTGTGGCAAAGCCCGGAGGCCATTTGTATGCAGTCTTTATAGACTGCGTCAAGGCTTTCGACAAAGCACCTCGAGATCTCCTGGTGAAGTCATTCCGATACGCAGGGGTTGGTGGCTCTCTTCTTAGCGTAATTTCCAGTTTCTTTGATGAGGACACCTTACTGGTACAAGGTGAGCAGGAAGTGTTGCAGGTAAGGCAAAATGTGGGAACCCCGCAAGGCGACCCATTGAGCTGCGTCTCCTTCACTCTTCTGCTTGCCGATTTTGTTGATTATATTCGACAGGAGTTCCAGAAGGCCACAGTTGTGATGTACGCAGATGACATAGTGGTCGCTCATCACGACCTGGGTGCCATCAAGCGCATCACTTCTCTGGCGGAGGTGTTCCTTGTCTCAAGAGGGCTGGAAATAAACGCCATGAAGACCAAGGCTATGAAATTCAGAAGAGGAGGTCGATTGGCTGCTAAAGACGTTATACGTTGCGGCGGCCAATCCTTGGAATTCGTTAACTCTTTCCGGTATCTGGGGCTTCGGCTTCATTATACTGGGACGACCTTCACTGCTCACATCGTCGAGAGAGCGCGCACAGCCCTAATTTCTCTTTATGGAGAAATAGGCGATGTCCGGCGACTGTCCGTCCCGACGGCAGTGGCGCTTTTCTACCTCAAGGTTGTTCTGGCGCTGATGTATGGTCTTGACAGAGTATGGGAACACCTCACTCGGGCAAACTTTGGTTTGCTTGAAAGGTGTTTCACAATGTACATGAAGCGAGTACTTTGCCTGTCAATGCGGGCAAGGAGCCGTTTTGTGTACCTAATGTCAGGCTGTGCACCAGTTGTTGAGATCATTCGATTAAGGTTGAAGACGCTGCGTACAGTACCATTCGAGAGCTTTATCTCGGAATGGGAAAATAAAGTTGAACAAGTCCGACGAGAGGTCGGAGACCTGGATGTTTTCAGGGCCTTTCACCTCTGGTCTGGTCTTGCGTGTGACAATCGCCACGTCTATACCAGATACATAGTTCATGGCTATCATCACCTGGTTTGTTCGAATACGAGCTTCCACGAAGAGTACACCGAGTGCGTCTGTCGACTGTGCTCTCAGGCGTGTACGAAGTTTCATGCATCTGCCTGCCTGGCCCTTGCGAAGAGATCACTGCACTGCCTCTCTCGTATAACATGCCGCGAGGAGCTGAGTGTATAATTGTATAATATGTATAATTGTTCATGTTATATGCATACTTAATATGAGTGAAATAAATACGATGATAAATATCATGTCTGTAATTCTTAAGAAATACTGTTTTGAAACAGGCTTGTGACACGCCGGGTGCATTTTGGCGATTCCTAGAGTGAAATCCACAAGTCATATATTTCTCTTTATTCTGCTGGTAAGTCACGGTCATGAGCAACCGGTAATTTTCCAAAACGCTCGAAGGTTTGGCACATTCGATATTAATTTCGGTGAGGGCTAGTGATTAGGAGTTTTGATCACAAAGAGCAATGTAACATAAATAGCTACGATTATCTTTGATTGTTCTTCGTGTACGATTATTTTCTGTCTTTTACCATAGTTATTGATAACACAAGCCCCGTACGTGGAAGTAACATTTTGGAATTTAGCGCCTTTTGATTGAAACTGTGGTGCATGTCAGCATCTTCCAGTTGAACGTCAAATTGATTTCTTAACTTGAAATTTCGAGCTGCGAAAACACCTCGTGCACCATGGACGTGAATTCCGAGATTAGGCTACTTGAACAGCGGGCCTAATCTCTGCAGTTCTTTCGCGATATACTGATCATATCTGACCGGGAGTCGATAAAATCACTTTTTGAACCGTATGCTCGTTGTGAGCTGCCTCTGTCTAAATGTGCTCCTTCAACAACATGCTAGGGTTTCCAGTCTCGACTTAAAAGCAGCCTTCTTGTCTACCGCGCGGTATCTGTTCAGGCTCCCTATTGTCTGAAATAGACGCACCTCTTAGTATTTGGCACTAAATCAGATTTATCTGGAGGATACACTCCCGTCACTTGCATGATAGCGGGACCGCCACCGGCTTTTAAGATTTAGACGTCAGCCACCAAGGTACTGGTGGAGCTCAGACATTAAAGCGTCCCGGAATCTTAGATACCTTAATCCGTCTGGCCCACGGAGGAGAATCTCGTCGTGCCTCAGTGAGAGGGCTCTCGGACAGGCACTCTAAAGGCGGTAGCTAATGTAGTACTAGGCACAATTATAATACATGCGCATGACCTCTGGCTCACTCCAGAGAAGACCAAAGCATTCTACCTCACTGGCAGGAAAATGACTGCTAGCTTAATCATATGGGCTAGTAGCTAGTGACATCATGACTGCGTGTGTGTAGAATAAAGACAGTAACTAGTGTAATGCATATTTTGTGCTTTATAGGGTACTCATTTTAAAACCGTTTTATCTATATTGTATCTACCTTGGAATAAATGAACTTTTATTATGCACTTGCAGAAATTACTCTCATTTTACGTCTGTCAAACGTAATTGGGCAAACGTCGCCAACTCTGAAGGTTACGTTGTCGCATCGTTTACTCGCGTGTTCGGCATAGGCGATCTGCGTGACTACACGCGAGTCCCAGTCGAGAAAGTAGCTCGGCAGCTAATCTCGGTCCGGCTAGAGCACTTATATGTCGTCGTCATCGGTCGTACGGGAGCGACGCCCCATGGGACGCCCCAGCCGACGGCAATATTCATTCGCTGCAAAAGCTACCTGGCCGCGCCAAACTCTGACCCTATAAGAGGAAAACAGCATACGAATTGCTTCACGAATCAGGCCTTGTGTAAGATTCCGCACAGAGCCCAGATACGACCGTATTTGAGTATACACGCCACTCGGGCTCAAGCACGGCACTGAGAGAAAATCAAAAGACTAAAGACATGGCATTTGTACAGTCAAGTATCTGCGAAGACGAAACAAGCCGGGTACCGGCTTGTTTTTACGTCAATTCGTCGTGCGTTCATAACGTCACATCAATCTAGACGTGATACTTGTCGCACAGCACATATCATGTCCATATTTCGCGCACTTGATTTTAGTCGCATACGTATATCTATATATATAAATATATATATATTTATATATATATATATATATACGTATATATATATATATACGAGTTGTGTTCAAAAAGTATCGAATTTTCGCGGGTTACGTATATTCGAATTTCGATTTTTTGTGGCGTTATGTTGGTACTCATGTCTCTCACTTATGCCGACAAGCTCGGCCATTTTGAATGTTCACTTAATTGTTGACAGCTGCTTTGCTTGCACGTGTTTTGGATCGTCTTCGATTTTTACCTATTCAAAAAAATGGATCAAAGAACCTGTATCAAATTTTGTGTGAAAAACGAAATTAAGTGCGCGGATGCATTCCGAATGTTGACTGTGGCATACGGAGAAGCTACCTTGGACCGAAGCAACGTTTATCGGTGGTACAAAATGTTCTCAGAAGGCCGAGAAGATGTGAACGACGAAGAGCGTGCCGGACGCCCGAGCACTTCAACAACAGACGAAAAAATTAATGAAGTGGAGAAAATGGTATTGGCCAATCGTCGAATCACCGTTAGAGAAGTTGCTGAGGACCTAAACATATCGATTGGCTCGTGCTATTCGATTTTTATCAATGATTTGGGCATGAGACGGGTCGCCGCGAAATTCGTACCAAAATTGCTCAATTGCGACCAAAAACAGCATCGCATGAACATTGCTAATGAGATGTTGGACTCTGTCCGCGACGACCCAAATTTGCTCCAGAGGGTCATAACTGGTGACGAATCGTGGGTTTATGGTTATGACGTGGAAACCAAAGCTCAATCATCTCAATAGAAGCTGCCGCACGAACCAAGACCGAAAAAAGCGCGCCAAGTTCGGTCGAATGTGAAAGTTTTGCTGACAGTTTTCTTCGATTGCAGGGGCGTGGTGCATCATGAGTTCTTGCCACAGGGTAGAACGGTCAATAAGGAATATTACCTGCAAGTTATGCGCAATTTGCGCGAAGCAATCCGCCAGAAACGCCCGGATTTGTGGAAGAACAAAAATTGGCTTTTGCACCACGATAACGCCCCTGCTCACACATCGTTGCTTGTGCGCGAGTTTTTGGCCAAAAACAACACACTAATGATGCCGCAGCCACCGTATTCCCCAGATCTGGCCCCCTGTGACTTTTTCTTGTTCCCTAAACTGAAGAGGCCCATGAAAGGACAACGTTACGCTACGCTTGACGAGATAAAGACGGCATCGAAGGAGGAGCTGAACAAGATAAAAAAAAATGGTTTTTTGAAGTACTTCGAAGATTGGAAAAACCGTTGGCATAAGTGTATAATATCTCATGGGGATTACTTTGAAGGGGACAAAATAGATATTCATGAATAAATGAATAATTTTTGAAAAAAACACAAGAGTCTTACACAAGAGCGATACTTTTTGAACACACCTCGTATAGTGCCCCAGCCAGTGCAAACAAAAATATATGCTGACGATGTTAAAATGTATATAGCTGTAGATAATTATAGGAATGCCAGACTTCTTTAAAATACATTTGATGCTTGTTTAGAGTGATGTAAGGAGCTCGATTTTAAGCTATCTGTAAATAAGTGTGCCGTTTTGCACTTTGGCCACAATAACCCTGTACATAGATACACGTTGGGCTCGGAGGTGCTAATGGCTAGGACGTCTATTAAAGATTTAGGCATATTGACAGTATGTACTTTTAGCTATACTCGCCACATTTTAGAAGTGACAGCCCTGGTCACACGGAGGCTAAACTGGATATTTCGTTGTATCTATCGTTATGCTAAAAAAACCCTCCCTGTACATAAAGTTATATAAGCAATATGTTCTGCCGGTCCTACTGTATGCTTAGTCGGTGTGGATTTTATGCTATGTCCGTGACAATAACACGCTTACTAAACTTTACAAGAAATTTGTCAGGCGTGTTGCGTCTCGCTGCAACATGAATGAGAATGACGTAAGACGCGAAGATATTGCATTTATGTTAGAAAGGATTCACAAACCCACGTTTACTCGGATATGTAAACAGCCTGAGAAAGCGGCGAACTTCTTCAATATTACCACAACACGGGCACGCGCCGGGCTCAATATCCAATCAATAACTGTTGATAAGAGAACGATTGTTAATAGAAAGTTTTCATGGCATCTAGCTTGTAGGTATGACCATACACAATCTTCCTCGTAAACCGCCGGGCTAGGCGAGCTTGTTTTCTTGTAATGGAGCACCTATCTGTTATTGCAATAAAGCCCCGCTGCTAAAGGGTGTGTGAATATATATATGCATAACATGATAAGGTGAACTTTAAGATACGATGCAGTCATGATAAAGCGTGATACTTTTTTGTATGGCTTTGTCGTTTATCTACATAAACACGCCTGACATTGACAGTAAGCTACAGCGCACACTGGAAGCATCGACGACCGCAAGACAGCCATCAAACACGTACAAAATGACACCACCCCGTTCCCCGCTTACCTGCTCTCAACCCTGTCGAGCCCGGCGGTGGCGCGGTGGCTTAAGTCTGCGCCCCGCAGCCGGAGGAGACACATAGCAAGTGCGCGGGTTCGAGCCCCACCGTTGCCCCACATTTGTATTTATGGGGCATGTCCGTCAATGAAGCAATGTGAAAAACAGTTCCGTGGACTCCGTTACATCTTGGCTGGGGGTCAGCCCGAAAACTTTACTCGCTCTCAATCCTGTCCTGGCCCTGTCAATTATGTTCGGCCTCTACACGTGAGAGTGCGTATATGCAGGTGGCTTTGCCGGTGGGTGTCTGGCATACGGCAGTCGGCGCTTAGCAAATGACTTAGGACTATTTTACGACTGTTACTATGGAGCCCATATCATAGAAGACCAGCCGGCGGAAAACAGTTGGGCGCTTCAAATGTCTGCCCATCTTCCCCTCGAGGAGCTACATTTAGAACAACGAGCACAATTCCTAACTTGGCGCGGCGGATAGGCGGCGCGCGGCAAAATATTTCCCGACGTAGGAAGGAATTCAACAGGATGCTAGCATCAACAGTAGCAACGGTATCATCTGGCTCTGCTAGAAAAGTTTAGGCACGAGAGAAAGGCAAGTTTTTACACGGCGAGGCTGCCAAATGCCTCTCCGGCATTATATTTCACATATTCTCTCTCTCTCTCTTTCTCTCTCGCCTGCGTTGATTATCATTCTCTTTCTTACGCTTGCAGGGGAAAAGTTGAGTCAGCAAGAAAGTGGAAAAGTCAATGACGTAACACGAGCGCATGGAACTGCATTCAACAAGCGCTGAACCAACGAAATAGGGAAGCCACTTGCTTGTAAGTACAGCACTACCTGCTAAAATAAAAAGGGGGGCGTCTCAACTATACCCTTGCACCGGATGGTTGTTCGGTGTTCACTTTCTTCCTCCTCATTCACTCTATGTTTTCATTTGCCTCTGTCCCCCTTTTTCTCGCGCTCTCTTCGTTTGTCTCTGTGTTAGTTGTCCACCCGTCTCTGTCAAGCTTTATATAAGAGGCTCCGTTTCTTTTTGCCCTAATCTGTCTTTTTTCGTCATACCCAACCCGGCAATCGCTTTGCCCCACGTCATTCTTTTGCGAAGCTGACCACACACATGCCGATTTGGGTTGAATCGTTGAATGGCAACCCTTTCTCAGAATAAGAGAGAAAGTCGTCTACTTGGTAAGCAACGATGCGAGCCGGCAATGGGGTGCTGACACCTATATTTCTAGAAGCCGTGTCGTGCTTGACCTGGCTGTAAGCTAATATTACGAGATTTAGACAGTAAACGCTGCCTCACCAATTTGCTGCATGTAACGCTATACCATATTGATAACATTAACAAATTATTACCGGTACGTAACCTATCTAAACAAATTTACTAAGTTAGTGCTGGTAACGTTGGGCTGTTGATAAGCCCAATAAACTCTGTGAAAATAACATCGCCATGTACAAAATATGTTTGCATCAGACGATTTTGTTCCGTTAATCAACTCGCAAAGATTAGCGTTTTGCTAGAAAAAGATGTATTTAAAAATTATGACTCCCGGACAGTGCAAAATGTGACCACAAGAACAGAAATTACGCCATGCTGATCGAGAGGACTAGTTAAACTGTAAACATAATTCTCCGGCTTGTCGGCAGAACGGAGTTGTTAACATCGCATGCAACTTGTATCTTATGAGTCGTGAATTTGATATCGGATATTAGCTAGTTCGCAAAATAGAAAACACTGCGTCCAGTGTGTCGCGTTCTTACACTCACCACCACCAACTTTGTATGTGACTACTTACAATAAATCTTAACAATTAGTCCTTCTCTCTGGTTACTTGGTATAAAGATCAGGGTTGTAATCGTCTATTGCGACTTAAAGTTTCGTACACACATAGCTATGACTGCACTATCTGCGTTCAGCTTAATCGTACGAGAGTTTGCTTTACGTGGCACTGAATTATGCAGCAAGCTCCGCCGCGCTTTAATTATGCGACAATACACTTGTGTCGCCCACCTGTCTAGTAGTTTATAGAAAATCTAAATGCTGTTAACACTGCCATTCTACGGCAGCGACATCCTTTCACATAAACGAAGACGAGGTTCGCTTCATACAAACCAATTCTCATTCTAGCGCTGCAATACGTCCAGAGGTCAAACTGGAACCAGAAGCCAGTCGTTGCTTGGCTCTCGCAGACATTCGCTCTAAAAAGTCAAAAACAATATATTTCTTCGATTTTGTTCCCACGCAGACACTCTTTGTAGCAGCGAGTCGGTTTTTATTGCACTTCTTAGAATTGTGACTCTGCACGTTGACACACGTTGCTTTTACTTGTGGAGGATTGCGCGTCACGTTTGACAATATATGATAAAATTTAATGCAAAAAGAAATAAATGATTAAACTATGTTTGTGCAATTCGACGATGAAAGTCGCAACAACTGTCTGGGTTTGCTTGTTTGTGTTGAGTGCTTTTTATGACACGGCCATCAACACGTCCTTATAGCTAAGGAACGCAAGGTAAACTTTCACCAACTACAGAGAGGTAGCATTAACGACCCGTTCAGATAATTCAGTGAGCACACGTTGCAACAGAGATACATTAATTTTGTGAAAATAATGTAATTCAGTGTGTGACTTATATCTGAGCACAGTATGTTACTTTGGATGTAGCTATATGTTGGTGTACAACTGAGTTCTCCGTCGGCTAAGATCTGAGTTGTCCGCCTGCTAAGATCTAAGCTCTCCGTCATCTAATATCTGAGCTTTTCGTCACAAATATCAACGCTATGACATGACAGTAAGGTGTCTGCAAGCTTGCGTGAGCTTACGCCACAATCACGTCGGACTCTGAGTAGACTCTGAGTTTCTCATTAGTCTATGTGCAAAAACATGCAATTCGTGCCTTGTGCAATCGTGTAAAGTTTTTCGGTAGGTTTCTAAGGTAGCTGGTGTTGTTTCAAGCCTGACCTGCGGTCGGTGAAAAAGAGCTGCTGGTCCATAGAGGTCAAAATAGGTCTACTAAGGGAAACAATTTCAACTTTAGCGTATGTTTCCGTTACGCGAATGAGATCAGTGAAGGGTTGGAATGGGTATACCCACAAGGCGTTAAGGACACTATCTAGATATGTGTGAGAGAATCTTGGTGGATGGTGGAAATGGTGGAGAGACCTGAGTCTTACGTAAGCGGGCTACGAATCCGCAATAGTGCGTTTCATGCCGCAACGCCAGTAGTCCACGATGGTTGTTCCACTAGCACAGGGGGTGATCACTAAACATGGTAGAGCAGTTGTTTGCCATTTTCGTCGTATATGTAATATACTAGGATATAGAATGCGTACAATCCTGTTGTGCAATCAACACTCCCTCCCGCTTTTTTTTAAACGTTTTAAAAAGGTCTAACACTCAGCCAACATTTAACGTTGCCAGAACCGCTCTCACATTGCTTTATAAAACGAACCGTAACAAATACAGTTGTGCAACGTTGGGGACCGAACTCGTGCACCATGCAACTCCTCTCATCGCAAGGCGCACGCAGATGCATCGCGCACTCCACCACGCTCAATCTCCCGCATTTCGAGAAGTTTGGGTCAAACACATCATTCCTGTTTAGGTGCTACGTCAGTAGTCTAGTACTAGATATGTGCTTTCACGAACCGGCCTAGAGGAACTAGATGCGTGTTTGGTGTGCAGACTACGAAACTCTGGTCTGTGACTGCTGGTGAAAGATGGTGCATCGGTTGTCGCCCGAGACACATGCGTCGATTTGAGTCGCCGTGCACGTACCACCTTTATGTAGAAGAGCTTTAACAGAATGTTTGACGAATGTCAATGACTCTGCAGAGGATGCGGTACCAGCAGCGGATCGCTCAGATCACTAGTGGAGGGCCCATTCACCGCGTCGTCAGGGGTCGTCGTCAGCAGCGTCGTCGTCGTCATCATCGGGGGAGGATAACACTTATTGCATTCAACAGAGCAGTGTGTGCCTGCGTTTCGCTTTGATGACGTCCGCACGCTCAACAGCTAGCTGAGTAGAGTAAATATGGACTCGAAAATCACCACCGGCTTACTAGATGTGGTTTTGCAACCAGCCGGACGTAGTTTAGACAGCCTCTCGTTTACGATGCTGTTTTGTTCGCCGCCCTGCGGCTGTTTTCACTTCGACTTTTCCGTTTCTCATTCATTATGAGCTAGAACTGTTCCTTTTTGCGAACATCTATCAGCAAACGAGAATCACCAGCCACGTCGCAGAAACCGGATAAATGAATCATTTGTCCCACTGAGAAACTACGGTATCAATTTGATACGACTTGGCGTAGTGGACAAGAAGCCCTATGCAAACTAATTGTACGCTGTAAAGCTGTATTGTGTCTTATATTAGTGAAGTAAAAAAAACATCTGTCTAATGAGAAGAAGAACGATGAAGGCCATTGGTGAAGCGGAAGACATTTGTCTGACGTAGAACCGAAGAAAAAAATTGAAATACTTGTGCTCTGGACAACGCCGAAGGAGGACGTAACGGAACAGAAAAGGGTGAAATAATAACAATACGCTACCAACAAAATAAGCCAGTCTGCGTTCTTTGACTGCGAATGCTTTTGCTGCAATGCCGTATGTTACAGAACTAATGCGGAACGAGAACAAATATATATCAAGAATAATAGAATACTCAGTTCGTATTTATTTCTCGATACTGGTCTTGCTCGCGTGGGTGGAGCTCACATTCGTTCTCACTACACAGACGGCGGTGCCTGTTTACACAATGCTATATATATATATATATATATATATATATATATATATATATATATAATCATTTATTTATGTGTGACAAAGTATACAATTGTGGTGTAAGAACATGTGCACAACCCGCTCGGGGCAAAACTCAAGGTGTTAGGTCCAGGCTTGGGCTGGTCCACCTAGCCAGGGTACCTCTCACCGAAGCGGCATTCCCCCTCTGAACGTCTAATGAGAGACGTTGTAGTAGATATTCGCCTGCCCTCTTGTCTCCTGTAGCGAGTGCCAGTTTTCTCCCGACGTCGTTGAGCAGTTTCTTCGTGAGCACTCCAGGCCCGCCCAATGTCTCGAATGCGAGAGGTGAGAACAGGTGTGGGTAGCCGACACTGGAGTACTTTCTGCACTTGGCTGCCTCCGCCAGGACTACCGCGTGTCCAGGGCGGGCTGCGCCCGTACCGACCATTGAGGGGGCTAAAGAGTCGGTTACGGTCGCGTCCCATACCAGCATTTGGCCCCGCTCGAACGGAGTCAAGGTCATACCATCTGGTCTCCTGGCATCATCTCTGACTAAGCCAGACGGCTCCAAAATGCATGGGTAGCCTGCCGATCGCAACCCCCTGCTGAATGTCTCATTCAGGGCTGAGTGGCGCGCGATTCTACCTGAACTTTGGGGACAGGAAAGCCCGTGGTGGCCTAGGGAAGGTGCCTTGTCGTCCAGGAGGGTGCCTAGCTGAGGGCTTGGGAGGGCCTGCAGCCATGCACCTGCACCCGGTGAAGAAACTGCCAGTAGCCTCGCTTTGTTGGCGGCCGTAGTTGTTCGGTCCCATAAGCCATTCCAACGACCGTTGTTTGCCAGCTCTGACCACGCGCGCTGAAATGAGGGGGTCTCCGGTAGAGACCCACAAAATGCAATGGCATCTTCCTGAGTTCGTTCAAGCGTAGCTCGAAAATTTGAAACTGCTTCGGGGTCCAGATTAGCCTCAACGCCACTCGTTGCCGAATGCAAGGATGCGATGTGTGCTGCGATTGCAAGAGAAACTGCTTCAGGCAGGCCCAGTCCACCTCTGGCTACCGGTAGGGCGGCTTGAACTAAGGGGTCGTTTCGCAACCGCAGGTTAAGTATAGATTCCAACGCCAGGCCTAGCTTCAAGTTTATTTCCTCCAACTGGGGCGAGAAGGCTGAACACTTGATTCCCCTGAACAGGTAGTTTAGCCTTGACGTAGAGAAACATGCGCGCAGAAGGTACAACCCCCGGTGAGCGCCCAGCTGGGGAAGGCGATTGAAGCCGATCTCGAGCTTTTCTCTTTCTTGTTCGATTTTCGGTCCAAGGTGGCAAGAAAACAGGGGGTACCCCGAGGAGGTCCAAGTCGTCGCCTGTTACGCGGCACCCCGGAAGAAGATCCCGTAAAGCGGAGATATCGGCTGTACCTGAGCCGATAATGTGAACCTCACACTTGGTTGGGTTCAGCTCCAGACCACTGCATGTAGCGAAACTTAAGATCTTCTTTATGTCCTCACAGACCGTACCAATGTTGCCTGCGATGACCCCGTCATCTAAATACCAAAGGTTGAGTGGACTCTCGAGTGAGTTCACCAAGTCCTTAACGGCAAGACAGAACAGAGGGGGGGCGAGGGGGTCTCCTTGCTGAACCCCTACAGCCGAGGTGAGCAGTGCCGAGGGTAAAACCAAGTGCGACGAATCACCGTAGGCCAATTTCACTTGGTGATAGATGCCAGGGGCCTCATCTCCGACCACTCTCAACAGGTGATTCCTTTTCACAGTGTTAAAAGCGTTCTTAAAATCAAGTTTAACTAGCACGGACGGATCGATTCGAGAATCTATAAAAGCCCTGGTGGCGTGGATCATTATTTCAGCACCCCCCTTGGTGTAAAAACCCAACTGGTGGGGCCCAATTGCTAGGTTGATAAGATCTCTAGAATCCCTCACTGCTAATTTTGCCGCGACCCTACGTAGTACTGAAGAGCAAGCGATAGGTCTGAACGAGCCGTCTTTCTTCTTCAGCGCAAACAGTCTCGCTCCGAAGATGAGGGGACACCACCTTGGATGCGGGGCTCCCCATCGCAATAGGTCAATTACCTTCGCTAGGGCCTTACTAAGTGTGTCGGATGAGCAGCCGAGAGTCGGTGACAGAAGGTCCTGTAGGAGTCGAGGTCTCATAAAATCCAGGCCCGGGCTCGAACTCTTTGCAAATGATCCGATAGCAAAACGAACATCCTCGGCCGACGTAGATGAAGGTAAGAGCTGTAAGGGTGGGGGAGACGGCCAGCACAAGTCCGGTTGCGCGGGGGGGTGTTTTTCCCGTAACGACGCTGCGGCCGCTGGCTCATCGACCATGACGTCATCAGATAGAAGAAGGCGGGCTGCTCCGGACACGTCCCCGTCCGATAGCTTGGCTGACACGGCCCGCGTGATCGACTGATTTTGCTCAGCATTACCACCCGACTCTCCTGCCGTGAGCAGGGGAACCAGATCTGTAAGCCGAACGCCGCGTCGAAACTCCACTAAGTTCTTTCTGGTGACCACTGCTAGAGAGCGTGTATCCCTGCAGCCTATTGGTAACCTCAGCACGACTGGAGCGAAAGAGAAAAGCCTGAGCCAGGCGGCGTCGTCGTTGTCCGAGGCAACCTTAATACACACCTCTGACAGGGCGTCAGCCACCGACTGCCTTACCACTTTGGGCAAGATACGAACCAGCTTTCCATTTTTCATGAACGCCTGGATGCACTCCGTGAGGTCGAAATTGGACTCGTTCATGACGCCGTTAGGGACTAGAGTGGCGTCCCCGCCCCCATGTTTGACCGTGACATGTCTACGGAAGCCTCGCCTGGCGAAAGTTTGGCCGCATTGGTGACAGGTTACCCTATTAGACCCCAAGGGGTCTGGTGTGGTCGCAGGGTTCTGCCCTGATGTGGAGCTTGGGCCGGCGCCTTCTGAAGGATCCGGCAAGGTGGCATGTATGGGTTGTGTCACTGTCCTGCAATTGTTGTGATCACCCGTCATTATGATTGTCTAAAATTGCTAGCAACCGACAGCAGCGCCAATAAGGGCTGTAGCGCGTTCGTGATTGACTTAACCATTTTTGACAGTTCGGACTTTATAGATATTAAGTCCCGGACTAATCCGGTCGATCCTTGAGCCACTGGCTTGCGAGGTCCCCGAAGACGAGTGCGAGTGACGTTCGTTCGTGGCTTAGCTCGACGACGCTGCTTGGGAGCCGCTCTGGGCCGAGGCAGAAGGAGCTGCGGGGTGGTGTTTCCCCCAACCGCGATGCCGCGCACCACTGAGGCATAAGTCGCCTCCTGCGGGGCTGATGAAGCTGGGCCAACAACACTAGAGCCCCGTGAAGAGGGCGCAGGCGCTACCAAGGCTTCGTTAATAGATGCATCCGGGTGGGTAGCCCGAACCTGGTGGAGGGTTCTGGCTTCCATTAGGACCCGATTTCTTTCTCTCAGGTAGAATATCGCGGGCAGCTGGGTGATTTTGCATCGTGAGGTCCACCGCAGTTGACACATTTGGCTGCGTTAGGACAGTCGGCAGCTAGATGGCCCCCTTTGCCACAATTGCGACAAGCCTTAGGAAGTGAGCAGCTCGCCGCAATATGGCCAACCCTGGAGCAGTTGAAGCAGACTCGGGGCTGGTCGGGTTCCAAAACCACTGCATGCGAGCGGTAGCCCAGGAACACTGACGCCGGTGGTTGACGATCGAAAGTCAGGATCACTTTTGGCAAAGGCTTCTTTTGATTGCCAGAAGAGACGATCAGTCTTCGGGCAGCTGTGACGCCGACGTTTGATAGCTCCGTTACAATCTCTTCCTCTGTTAGCGACGTGCAGACACCTTGAATTCTGGCCTTAAACGAGGCCAAGCCTGGGCAATAGGCGGTCACCGGGATGTCATCTACGCATGTTAGGCGTGAAAGCTTCTGAGCCACCTCGATGGAGGAGACGTTGATAAAGATGCTGCTCTTGTCGCCAGAAATTCGGCCCTCCGGCACTAGACTGTGAATAGCCTTGAATAGCCTTAACATCGAACCTTCCTTGAAGTCGGCTAAACTCCCGTCAGGATTCTCCTTGTGTCTGAGGCGAACCCTGAATGCTCCAAATGCTCCAAATGCTCCTGAATTGACTTCGCTTTTCAGCCGGTCTAATTGTTTTTGCTCCCGCAGCACGGTCTTTTTAACCCTTGCGCTAGTAACAACGGTGAAACCATCGTCAAGCGAGGGCTCATCAACCACCGAGTCAGCATCGACGCCTTGCCTTCTTCGCTTGACGCCCGCCGATTTGTTACTCATGGCGCTAGCAGGCCTCGATATGTCATCGACGGCTGTAGGTGCATCAGTGCGAATGTTTGCTATGTCCAGGCTAGCTGGAGGCACAGCTAGCCGGGCCGGGTCATTAGGACCCATAATCGCGTTTCAAATTCACTCGCAATGCCTTGTATAGTTATATCGCCGAGTATATGTATATATATGTCACCAATGTGTGTATGTATGTCGCCTTGTATATATATATATATATATATATATATATATGTCACCACTGTCTTGTATATATATGTCGCCTTGTGTATATATATAACCATATATATATGTATGTCACCTTCTGTATATATGTCACCAGCGCCTTGTATATATATGTCACCAAGGCAAGTGATTGTTTACAAACAGTCGCACTGGCGCCGAATGTAGGCGCGTGCAGGCACGCGGAATCAGCCGGTTGCCAGAACGGCTCCACCGTCTAAATTGACGGAACAGAAGCCGTGTTATGGCGTGGCTGTTTTGGAACACAAGTAATAAAAAGTATGCTGCACAGGAGCACCGATTAACTAAACGGCACCTCACGGTTCACGAATGAAACAGTCTCTAGTCTTGAACGGAGCGCAATGTATAGGCGATCCGACTGGGCCACTGCCAAGTCAGGCCGTAGCACACGAGCCAGGAAACGTCGCACTATTCGTAAGTCACCGAAAACACGTCCGCACACCTCGACGTTCGAACGCCGAAAAAATCATATATATTATATATATTGTCACACACAGTTACTAATGCGCGGCCGTACTGAATACGCTGATTCACACCTAGCCTAACCTACGCGCACGTATCTATAACACGGCACAGCAACGGGCCGGCTCTGACTCATCCGGGGATGGCGCCCCTAGCACGTGGCGGCGGCGGAGGAGCAAGAGTCTCGAGTCACGAGGATTCTAACATGGCCGCAGCCGCTTAAATATCTTCAGTCGACCGCCCCGCCCCCTGGCGGCCTTCTGTGCTACTACCACGTCGTCCGCTACGGCGTACACTCTACGTACGTCCCGTTCGTCTGCTCAACTGTCGTATGCTCTTTCTGTATTTCGTCTGTTCAATTGTGTGGCGCGCTCTGTCCATCTGTGACATCCTCCCCCTTTTGAGGGACGAAGTCACCTCAAAAGATTCTGGCAGGGGGGGCTCAACAACCATCAATAATCATACTCTATTTGTGGCTCTATGTTATATCACATGCTGGCTCACAGCAACCTCACGAGCCGTCTCGCTGGTCGATTGACGAATTTTCCCTCGCCGAGATGAACACGATACGCGCGCGGCACTCCATCTCTCCCTTGCAGGGCTTCTTCGATGAGTCCGAGTCGCCAAAATGCCCGCGGCAGCGCTTCGTCTTCCAGCAAGACGACGTCGCCCTTCTTCAGCACGTAGAGCTGTTCGCAACACGAGCATGTATTCACTCCGCCACCGCTTCCAGAACGAATTCAGCAACTTTTTTTGCTGCCTCCAAATCTTCGCGAGTCCACCTGGATGATTGCCCAGCGACGTCAGTTTGTCGGCTGGCAATACCATCGGTACCTTTGTGAGGAAATGACTTGGGGCTAAAGCTCGCGGCTCATCGGGCCAATCGGGAGCTCGTGTGATGGGTCGTTGATTCATTATTGCGGCCACTTCGTACATTATTGTTATCAGATTCATGAGCTTCAGCTTGCTCTTCTTAAGTGTCTTCCGCAAGCAGCTTTTCACCACTCCCACCATCCGTTCGAAGAAGCCTCCCCACCAGGGGGCTTGTGGGACGTTAAAGTCCCAAGAGACTCCCCCGTGGCCCAGGTAATTCTGAACAGCTTCGTCTCGAAACGCCGTGGTGAGGGCTACTAGGCGCCTGCTTGCCTTCTGGAACGTTAATGCGTTGTCTGAGATAAATTTGTCGGGCAGCCCGCGTTGCGCCGTAAATCTCTTAATGGCCGCCAGACACGCTTCTGCCGTGAGATCTTCCACCATCTCCAGGTGAATTGCTCGTACTACTGCGCAGGTGAAGATGGCCACCCAAATCTTCTTCTCCTCGTCCCGGTCTCCTCGTACCACGAGCGGCCCGAAATAATTGATACCGGTTGTCTTAAATGGGCGAAACGAACTCTCGATTCTCGAAGCTGGTAGCGGCGCCTCTTCCACCGTAGCGATTTTCGCTCGCTCTCTTGCGCATGCAGTACAGTTGTAGATTGTTGTCTTTACTAGTTGCCTTATTCTGATAATCCAATAGTTTTCTCTTAGTTCGTTCATCGTTGCTTCGACTTTCATGTGGCGGACCCTGCTCTCGTGGGCATGTGCGATAATCAACCGCGTGAGCGGGTCGTCCTGCAGCAGTATCAGGTGGCGGGTCTCGAATGGCTCTTCTGCCAACTGCAGCCGACCGCCAACCCGCAGCAAACCCTTCTCATCGATGAACGGCTTGAACTCTGCGATCTTCGGATCGTCGGGTATTTCGCTCTTGGCGAGGCTCGCTATAGTGTCCCCCAAGCAGCGTTGCTGGGCTTGACGAATGAGACGCCGCTTCGAATCGGCGAGCTCTCGCGTTGTTAGCAGGCCTGTTGCAGACTTGTCACCCTTGAAGCGCCGTACCGCTCTTGCAAGTGTCGCAGACACCCTGACAAGACGCTGCAAACTTGAAAACTTGGCCGGATCGATGATTGGAGGCTGGTCCACTGCTAGCAAGGCTCGAACTTCGGGAAGCTCCTCATACACTGCAGGACTTGGCTTAAATACGGGATATCGCGCAGCTGGACCAATCAGGAAGCCCGGACCCTTGGGTGTCGGTGACTTTCGCGTATATTACGGCAGCATACGCTCTGTCGCTCGCGTCGGCGAATGCGTGTACTTCGATCCCAGCTCCGCGCCTGAGCCTCAGATCTCTTTTCACCTCGAAGTCTGCCAACTCTTTCACTTCGTCCACCCAGGCCAACCACCACCGCCAACTCCGCCGGCAGTGCCTCTCCGATCGGTCGCTTGATCTGGTGAGCTCCCTGGGGGTCGTAGAGTCGTGCGCAGGCGCCCATGAGCGTGCGCAAGGTAGGGGGAGCCGATTTCGCGAACTCCAACATCCCGTCTGGCTGGAACGTGAGCGTGTCGGCCTCCTGGTTCCATCCCACACCTAGTACCTTTTCGACACCTGCTGGACGCAGCAGCGTGCCCTCGCAAGGGGAGTCGGTGTGCACGGTTTCTCTCACGTCGCCGAACTGGTCTCGCAACGCCCGGCGATTGGACTTATTTCTTCAAGACCATACCCGCGTCACCCAGTATTTCGACCACCGCGTGCCACAAACGCTCCGCCTCGCCTGAGGACTCCGCGCCCGTCAGCATGTACAGGTCGTGAAGGATACTCTTGCACCCGTCGTGGTGGTTGGCTGCGTATTTTTCTGCGTGAGCTCTAATGACGGCGACAGTATTATGCTGGCTGCCCTTGACGCCGAACGAGGTCGAGGTCATCCTATAAATCGACCGACCTGTCAATTCTTGATAATCTTTGAACCATAAGAAGCACAATAAATTCCTATCATCTGGGTGGACACGGACCATCAGATAAGTTTTGCTGATGTCCGCGACCTATGCGACTCTGTGCCGTCGAAATTTGGTCAACATAGACATCGGACACGGCAATAAATTCGGCGTATCTTCGATGCAATCGTTGAGTGATAATTGACCTTTGGCCGCAGCCGACGCATTGAATACGGGCCGAACCTTATACGAGAGTTTGCTAGGCTGTACAACAGGAAAATGCGGCATGACGTATCTCGGTGACTCACCGGGTGGAAGAGGTTCCGCAAACTCTTGTTCGATGAACGCGCGGATTTCTGGTACGTAGTCTGCTCTTAACTCCGGGTCTCGTCGCAGCCTCTTCGCCAATTCCTCTAGTTGTTTCTCTGATGATTTTTCGTTGCTGCTGATCATTAATACGCTGGGCTTGAGATTAAGCCTAACCTGGTAGCGTCCGTCGGTGGACCGCTCCACCTGCGATAAGAAGTGCTCTGCCACAACCTGTGGGCTCTTCTCTTGTAATTCGTCCGGGTGTATGCCGATAGACTCGAGTGACCAAAACCTGTCCAGCTCGCTAGCCGCCGCCGCAACGGTTGCCTCGGCTTTTACTTCCCCAGTCGCCTCCGAAGCCAGGACGAGCCCGAAGCGAGTTTCGAGGCCGACGGTCCGGGTGTCGAGGCGCCGTGGTCTGCCCTCCTTGACGCTGAACTAATTGCTTGCATCTAGCAGCAAATCAACGGACACTGGACCGCCGGCTCGCTCCGCAAGCTCGTGCCCGTACCTAGCCCGGAGCCTCGGCGACGGGGTGCGCAAATGGGCCGCTGTAGACTCCTCCACCATCCTCGCGGTAGGCGTTACTGGCTCGCCGTTACGCGGCACCAACCGAAGCTGTACAATGGGCAACTTCTTGGCTTGCCGGGGTCTGTTGGCGCCGAAGACATGTAGGTAGGTAAATTCGCCGCCGATGGTCTCCGCCTGCAGGGATTCAGCGAGACGGCGAGTAACGAAAGTTCGCTGTGAGCCGCTATCTAACAAAAATCGAGCCACGACACGTTTACCATTATCGCTCATGACGTCTACATGTCCCGTGGGTAACAACGGATTTGTACATCCTACAGGTGACACAATGTTGCTTGAAACAGCACGTGCACACATTACGGGTGCATGCGGACCCTTACAATGCTTACATGTGATCTTACTTGTACATGCGCGGACCCAATGTCCCGCCATTAAACACCTACGGCACACCTTGGCCTCCGCTACTCGATTGCGCTTCTCGCCCATTGACATCGTTGTCCTACACATGCTCGCATTGTGCTTGCCACCGCAAAATAAACAGCTCACCGACTGTCGTATATTACTATTGCATGGTGTGTGATTATTAGACATGTGGCCATCTCGCCTGTTATTATAAATGTCGTTAGTAATGTTATTATTGATATTAGTGTTACGGGTATTACCGGTCCGCGGTCCAATGTGCGCTTGGTATACTTGTGCTGAGTCATTCCGAGAGTGTTTCCTCGCCGGCCTCAGACTACTCGACCACGGCCGCTGCGCAATATCCGACCCCGGTTTGTTATCTCTCTTTATTAACGAATTTTGCTTTTCGCGCGACGTCACCTCGTTAGCGAGAAAATTCATCAAGTCCTGAAACTGTGCGCCAAATTTATCTGATAAAGCTTCAGTAGCTCTTACGCACAACTGAGGTTTCACGGATAGATCACTAACATTTGCGGCTCGAGCCGCCTCTACCGAGTTAAGATATCGCAATCCCAACGGCTCTGCACGAACCACCTTAGGCATATCTAATAAGTTCTGATATATACCACACGCAATAGACTCAACACGGCCATACCTGTTCATTAGATAGTTGAGCACATGCGGATAGTTGTCGGCGGTTAGAGGTATCTCGGCGACTGCACTCGCTGCATCACCCTCGAGTAGATCACGCAAGATCTTGTGCCGGTGTTAATCTGATATGCCTTCTCTCTCATCAACCAAACTTCTAAACTCTTCGATGAAGACTGGAAACTTGTGTTCGTCACCACCAAATTTCCGCAGCTTCGGCGGCGGCAAAGATGCACCGCCCGAGGTGCCTATATCAGAAGGTGTATATATCAGAAGTTATTAGATATGCCTAAGGTGGTTCGTGTGGACCACGTAACGCTACGCGGATTATTAGACCAAGTGAATAAATCGGTAGCGGCGTTGCGAACCTTGCAGTTTGACGAGAAATGTTACGGTGCTGTATTATATACGATTGTTTTGCGTGCTCTACCAGAGCCGTTGGGATTGCGATATCTTGACTCGGTAGAGGCGGCTCGAGCCGCAAATGTTAGTGATCCTTCCGTGAAACCTCAGTTGTGCGTAAGAGCTACTGAAGCCTTATCAGAGAAATTTGGCGCACAGTTTCAGGACTTGATGCATTTTCTCGCTAACGAGGTGACGTCGCGCGAAAAGCAAAATTCGTTAATACAGAGAGATAACAAACCGGGGTCGGGTATTGCGCAGCGGCCGTGGTCGAGTAGTCTGAGGCCGACGAGCGAACACTCTCGGAATGACTCAGCACAAGTATACCAAGCGCACGTGGGACCACGGACCGGTAGTACCCGTAACACTAATATCAATAATAACATTACTAACGACAAGTATAATAACAGGCGAGAAGGCCACATGTCTAATAATCACACACCATGCAATAGTAATATACGACAGTCGGTGAGCTGTTTATTTTGCGGTGGCAAGCACAATGCGAGCATGTGTGTGACTACGATGTCAATGGGCGAGAAGCGCAATCGAGTAGCGGAGGCCAAGGTGTGCCATAGGTGTTTAATGGCGGGACATTGGGTCCGCGCATGTACAAGTAAGATCACATGTAAGCATTGTAAGGGTCCGCATGCACCCGTAATGTGTACACGTGCTGTATCAAGCAACATTGTATCACCTGTAGGATGTACAAATCCGTTGTTACCCACGGGACATGTAGACGTCATGAGCGATAATGGTAAACGTGTCGTGGCTCGATTTTTGTTAGATAGCGGCTCACAGCGAATTTTCGTTACTCGTCGTCTCGCTGAATCCCTGCAGGCGAAGACCATCGGCGGCGAATTTACCTACCTACATGTCTTCGGCGGCAACAGACCCCGGCAAGCCAAGAAGTTGCCCATTGTACAGCTTCGGTTGGTGCCGCGTAACGGCGAACCAGTAACGCTTACCGCGAGCGTGGTGGAGGAGATTACAGCGGCCCATTTGCCCACCCCGTCGCCGAGGCTCCGGGCTAGGTACGGGCACGAGCTTGCGGAGCGAGCCGGCGGTCCAGTGTCCGTTGATTTGCTGCTAGATGCAAGCAATTCGTTCAGCGTCAAGGAGGGCGGACCACGGCGCCTCGACACCCGAACCGTCGGCCTCGAAACTCGCTTCGGGCTCGTCCTGGCTTCGGAGGCGACTGGGGAAGTAAGAGCCGAGGCAACCGTTGCGGCGGCGGCTAGCGAGCTGGACAGGTTTTGGTCACTCGAGTCTATCGGCATACACCCGGACGAATTACAAGAGAATAGCCCACAGGTGGTGGCAGAGCACTTCTTATCGCAGGTGGAGCGGTCCACCGACGGACGCTACCAGGTTAGGCTTAATCTCAAGCCCAACATATCAATGGTCAGCAGCAACGAAAAATCATCAGAGAAACAACTAGAGGCATTGGCGAAGAGGCTGCGACGAGACCCGAAGTTGAGAGCAGACTACGTACGAGAAATCCGCGCGTTCATCGAACATGAGTTTGCCTCTCCGGAACCTCTTCCACCCGATGAGTCACCGAGATACGTCATGCCGCATTTTCCTGTTGTACAGCCTAGCAAACTCTCGTATAAGGTTCGGCCCGTATTCAATGCGTCGGCTGCGGCCAAAGGTCAATTATCACTCAACGATTGCATCGAAGATACGCCGAATTGATTGCCGTGTCCGATGTCTATGTTGACAAAATTTCGACGGCACAGAGTCGCATGGGTCGCGGACATCAGCAAAGCTTATCTGATGGTCCGTGTCCACCAAGATGATAGGAATTTATTGTGCTTCTTATGGTTCAAAGATGATCAAGATTTGACAGGTCGGTCGATTTATAGGATGACCTCGACCTCGTTCGGCGTCAAGGACAGCCAGCATAATACTATCGCCGTCATTAAAGCTCACGCAGAGAAATACGCAGCCAGCCACCACGACGCGTGCAAGAGTATTCTCCACGACCTGTACATGGACGACATGCTGACGGGCGCGTAGTCCTCAGGCGAGGTGGAGCGGTTGTGGCACGCGGTGGTCGAAATACTGGGTGACGCGGGTATGGTCTTGAAGAAATTCAAGTCTAATTGCCGGGCGTTGCGAGACCAGTTCGGCGACGTGAGAGAAACCGAGCACACCGACTGCTGCGTCCAGCAGGTGTCGATACTAGGTGTGGGATGGATCCAGGAGGCCGACACGCTCACGTTTCAGCCAGACGGGATGTTGGAGTTCGCGAAATCGGCTCCCCCCACCTTGCGCACGCTCATGGGCGCCTGCGCACGACTCTACGACCCCAGGGCCTGATCGCGCCGTTCACGACAAAGCTGAAGTGCATTCTCTAGGAAGCCCACCATACCAAGCGACCGATCGGAGAGGCACTGCCTGCGGAGTTGGCGCGGCGGTGGTTGGCCTGGGTGGACGAAGTGAAAGAGTTGGCGGACTTCGAGGTGAAGAGAGATCTGAGGCTCAGGCGCGGAGCTGCGATCGAAGTACACGCATTCGCCGACGCGAGCGACAGAGCGTATGCTGCCGTAATATACGCGAAGGTCACCGACACCCAAGGGTCCGGGCTACCTGATTGGTCCAGCTGCGCGATATCCCATATTTAAGCCAAGTCCTGCAGTGTATGAGGTGCTTCCCGAAGTTCGAGCCTTGCTAGCAGTGGACCAGCCTCCAATCATCGATCCGGCCAAGTTTTCAAGTTTGCAGCGTCTTGTCAGGGTGTCTGCGACACTTGCAAGAGCGGTACGGCGCTTCAAGGGTGACAAGTCTGCAACAGGCCCGCTAACAACGCGAGAGCTCGCCGATTCGAAGCAGCGTCTCATTCGTCAAGCCCAGTAACGCTGCTTGGGGGAGACTATAGCGAGCCTCGCCAAGAGCGAAATACCCGACGATCCGAAGATCGCAGAGTTCAAGCTGTTCATCGATGAGAAGGGTTTGCTGCGGGTCGGCGGTCGGCTGCAGTTGGCAGAAGAGCCATTCGAGACCCGCCACCCGATACTGCTGCAGGACGACCCGCTCACGCGGTTGATTATCGCACATGCCCACGAGAGCAGGATCCGCCACATGAAAGTCGAAGCAACGATGAACGAACTGAGAGAAAACAATTGGATTATCAGAATGAGGCAACTAGTAAAGACAACAATCTACAACTGTACTGCATGCGCAAGAGAGCGAGCGAAAATCGCTACGGTGGAAGAGGCACCGCTACCAGCTTCGAGAATCGAGAGTTCGTTTCGCCCATTTAAGACAACCGGTATCGATTATTTCGGTCCGCTCGTGGTACGAGGAGACCGGGGCGAGGAGGAAAAGATTTGGGTGGCCATCTTTACCTGCGCAATAGTACGAGCAATTCACCTGGAGGTGGTGGAAGATCTCACGGCAGAAGCGTGTCTGGCGGCCATTAAGAGATTTACGGCGGCACGCGGGCTGCCCGACAAATTTATCTCAGGCAACGCATTAACGTTCCAGAAGGCAAGCAGGTGCCTAGTAGCTGACCTGTTCCACGGCGTTTCGAGACGAAGCTGTTCAGAATTGCCTGAGTCACGGGGGAGTCTCTTGGGACTTTAACGTCCCACGAGCCCCCTGGTGGGGAGGCTTCTTCGAACGGATGGTGGGAGTGGTGAAAAGCTGCTTGCGGAAGACACTTAAGAAGAGCAAGCTGAAGCTCATGAATCTGATAACAATAATGTACGAAGTGCCACACATTTGAACAGACGAAATACAGATAGAGCATACGACACAATTGAGCAGACGAACGGGAAGTACGTAGAGTGTACGCCGTAGCGGACGACGTTGTAGTAGCACAGAAGGCCGCCAGGGGGCGGGGCGGTCGATTGAAGATATTTAAGCGGCTATCTTAGAATCCTCTTGACTCGTCTCTTGCTTCTCCGCCGCCACGTGCTAGGGGCGCCATCCCCGGGTGAGTCAGAGCCGGCCCGTTGCTGTGCCGTGTTATAGATATGTGCACGTAGGTTAGGCTAGGTGTGAATCAGCGTATTCAGTACGGCCGCGCATTAGTAACTGTGTGTGACATTATATATATATATATATATATATATATATATATATATAGCATTGTGTAAACAGGCACGGCCGTCTGTGTACTGAGAACGAATGTGAGCTCCACCCACGCGAGCAAGACCACTATCGAGAAATAAATACGAACTGAGAATACTCAGTTCGTATTTATTTCTCGATACTGGTCTTGCTCGCGTGGGTGGAGCTCACATTCGTTCTCACTACACAGACGGCGGTGCTTGTTTACACAATGCTATATATATTATATATAATGTCACACACAGTTACTAATGCGCGGCCGTACTGAATACGCTGATTCACACGCGCACATATCTATAACACGACACAGCAACGGGCCGGCTCTGACTCACCCGGGGATGGCGCCCCTAGCACGTGGCGGCGGCGGAGAAGCAAGAGACGAGAGTCACGAGGCATGAGTCAAGAGGATTCTAACATGGCCGCAGCCGCTTAAATATCATCAGTCGACCGCCCCGCCCCCTGGCGGCCTTCTGTGCTACTACAACGTCGTCCGCTACGGCGTACACTCTACGTACTTCCCGTTCGTCTGCTCAATTGTGTCTATTTCGTCTGTTCAATTGTGTGGCGCGCTCTGTCCATCTGTGACACCGTATATGTATAGCTCGATATTAGTATGATGCTCGAATTCATTAGTTCGCTAGTTCATTGGGCAAAATGATCCAGCATGATGAAGCAAGCGCGCGGAGCGAAACTCTGTTGCTCAGTTGACGATAATATGAAACAGCTCTGAACAAGCAGCAGTAGCAGCGCTGTAAAAGACAGGATGCGCCCGCATTCGACATTTTGTTCGCGTATCGACGAACTTTCGAGATTAAAAGTCTGAGAGGTGCTGCCCGCTGCGCGTATTTGCATGCTCGGTGCTCCCATGTGTGTTATCACGTCTGGGAACTCGGACTGGTGAGTCGTCGTGCAGTTCCTGCGGGGTCTCGTCACTACGGGGATGATGTGAAGCGAGCCGAACCAGCCCGACAATCACCCGTTTCATGGTCCTTCCACTCGTCTCCGACTTCTCGCAGATACTTGCTGCGTCGATGATGTTCGCTCGCGCACAAGACGTAATCGGATATTAGTCATGCTACGCAACTTACGAATTATGCTTTTCCGACTACATATATATATATATATATATATATATATATATATCAGGATCAACGCACTACCAACGCGTGCCAGATTGGCCAGGGGACGCCCGGGCTACAACAAACGTTGTAGGCACGGGTGTCATGCGCCTGAGACGTTGGCTCATGTCGCTCAGATGTGCGATATAACACACAAACAAACCATAAAGAGACATGACGACGTCTGTGATCGCGTGGCGCGTCTTCTCCGCGAAAGGGGTCATGAGGTGGTTCGTGAGCGAGTATTCCGTCGACCGGGCGCACCGGGTCTAAAGCCCGACCTCGTAATAACAACACCTACCGAGGTCTGGGTTTTAGATGCCGAGGTTTGCGGCCCGAACCGGGACCTGGCAAAAGCACGGCAAGACAAGATCGCCAAATATGACGTCGAGTTCCTAAGAGCGGCGCTCCCCTACCCGCAAAAACCTCGCAGATTCGGATCCATCACTATCTCTATGAGTGGTGTATGGGACTCCGAATCTGCGAGGACGCTCTTGGGGCTCGGCGTCACGAAGAGGAATCTTATGGATCTCACTGTTTTAACTTTGCAAGGAACCTTGAGGATATATCGCTCGCACCGGATCCATAAGAGCGGGGGCTACCATCAAGCAAGGACACGGACAACTGATTCTTAACTTCACGTGACACCTTTTTATTACCATTTTTATTAAGGCGAGCACTGCCGAGTGTGCAAACGTATTGTAAATGATTAATAAATCATCACAATATTTTATATATATATTAACACACGCATCCATGTAACATATAAAATTGCTACGAAAGTATATATATATATATTCGTTTTTATATTGGCATCTCATTATATCACTCTATTATATTATGTCACCTCAAGATCGCATTATTATTTTTGTGAAAACTCAAGCATTATAAGATGTAATTTCGATAATAAACTACGTTATATATATATTCTCGTGTATGGAATCCTACTTACTGCACGTACATGTAAACATGCAGCAATGCAATTGCTTTAAACGAATAGAAGTTTACGCATATATAAATCCGAGTTCAATTACTGGTTCGAGACTATGAGGGCTTCTAAATGTGTCGCAGTACTTCTAGAGCGCCGGGGCGGATCTAAGAAAGGGTGCTCAACCAACCTGCAATGCCTTCGCTCAATGAGGTGATGGCATTTAGGCCCCTTGTTCTCCTTGAATGCAAGGAACTTGACTAGAAAAATTAAAAAAAGGTGTTTGGCAATGCATTCTAGTCCACAACTTCTTAGGCTTGGTCTAGGGAGCTAGCGCGCAAGTTGTGGTTGTTCTCTGCTGGGGTGTCGCCGGTTCGATCCCAATTGTTTATTAAATGTTCTTTAAGCGTTGCTTACTGATAGTAGATGATGAACCATACCACAAGGCACATGGGGGAACCCTAGATATCTCAACATGTTCGTTTTAAAGTGGTCTAAAGTCAAATATGGGGTTGATGTTAACGCCTCTGTCGAACAGAGTAACGTGTGTATTTACATGTAATTGTCAAGCAAAGAATAAATCAATTCATCAATCCATCTAGGCTGGCACTAAGCGTAACCATCACGCTATGCAACGCTATATATACTCACGATTTATATATATATATATATATATAATTTGGGATACTCGAATTTGGAGTCATATTTTTAATACTTGGGTGCCGCTGCTTTTTATGCCTTTAGGTGTGATGAAGCCACTAGAGCTCGTATAAGTCTCAACTGCGAAACGTTTTGAACTGTTGCCGGCAAGCGTACTTGAGACAACGAAGGCAGTTTGACAAACGTAAAAAACGGCAAAACACGTTAACGCCAAACCTGAAACCACCGTTTCAATGACACGATCGGCTCTCTTGGCTAACCTTGTTTAGTCTGCCTTGCAAGCATGTGAAAGAAGCGGATGCAGATATATATATATATATATATAATATATATATATATATATAGAGAGATATATATATATATATATACAGATTGGGCAAAGCTTGTCTGATAAGGTGGACAACCCGGGGGTGACCACGGCCGCTTGATCCGGTTGGCATCCGCCACCGCTCCTGTCAGTCCATAGCACCAATAAATGAAGATCCGGGCTGACAGAGTGTGAAGCTTAAGGGGGAGGTGTGTTTAGTGGGTAGGGGTCTCGACGGAACAAGATCCAGTCGTAGGGGCCGAGTACCACACAGCGCGTGTAGGCTGCCATTGCTATGCCCGTCGCGATAGCGCCTAAATGCAATCACCCTTCACCTCCAAAAGAAAAAAACAAAATTGAAGAAGGGCGTCCGGATAGTCTCAAGCATACCGGCGCATTCCGGAGAAAATTCTGCTGAATTAGTATTAACTGGAACCGAAAGTCTATACACAACGACATAATTTTATTGGCGTAAAATTATTTTTCAAGCCAGTTCCACACATTCTGGATTATATTAAGATCAGGTGAGACTGCAGGCCAGCGTAGGATCTCAATGTAACGTTGGTCGAACCAGCTTCCGATCAGCCTAGCGGTGTGAATCAGGGCGTTATCGTGTGTAAAAACTAAGTCTGGCCCTCCCAGCATCAGCTTAAAATGCGCCGATTGCCCTGTTAGTAAATCCCCGTAGCGCGTCGAATAAACACGACCGTCTAAAAACACAATCGACGACTTTGTATAATACCCGACAGCAGCCCAGATCACCACTGAACCGCCACCTGAGTGATGTTTTGACAAAATTCGTTCTTCCTTGCGGACATCGTGCAAATAATAGTTAAATCGATCCGGTTCATCAAAAGTAAAACTTTTTTTTTATCCGAAAAGAGCACACTGTGTCACTCAGTGGTCCATGACATCGTATCGCGGGCACTCAGTGGTCCATGACATCGTATCGTAGGCACTCAGTGGTCCATGACATCGTATCGTGGGCACTCAGTGGTCCATGACATTTTATCGCGGGATAAGTCAAGACGAGCTTTCATCGGTCAGCGGTTAATCGTTGTTTTTCTTGTGTTTTTTGCCAATGTGTCTTTCTGAGGAAGCTTTGCATATTTCGCATGTTCGTTTGCACGCCGCCGCAATTACTCTCGCCGAGGGCGCAGAGTTTGACGCTTTCTTCAGAATTGCAGCTTGTTTCCTTCCGAAATAGATTTTGGACGCCCGAAACTTTTTTTACGGGGTATTTTTCACGTAAATTAACAAAGTTATTGACTACTTAGGCACAACGCCCCAATTGACGGAAAATTTTGTAATTAGAGAGGCCGATGTCCTTATAAGCCTTGATATGAGCCTTTTCTTCACCCGTGAGGCGCCAGCTTAAGCCTATTGTTTCAACAAAGAAAAAACTTCTGGTAGGAGGTCTGCCTTTGCTTCTGTCGAGCCGTTAAATGAGCCCAAACGTCGTTATTCTGCTTAATTCACTCGTTAAAAACATGCATCTTGCTAGTGACATTATTATTTGTTAGACGGGAGGTCGGTGCTTTGGACGTTTTCAATGCCGTGCACCTTTGGTCTGGTCCTGCATGTGACAGTCGCCACGTGTACACCAGGTACATAGTGCATGGTTATCACTACCTGGTATGTTCAAACGCAGCCTTTCACGAGGAGTAACGAGTTGTGCAACCTGCCGGTTCTGCCTGAAGATGTTGTGCCAAGTACCGATTCAGTGGGATGCACAGCGCTGAACAAAACATCGTTACACTACTTCTCTCGAGCCGAAAGCGTGGAAGAAGTAGAGTATTATGAAGAAAACATCGTGAACTGTATATTATACTCAATCTGAGTGAAATAAATCTAATTGGAAATTATTATTTTTAGCGGTGTAGCTGTGCCACATGTGGAATTCTAGTTGTTCAAAGTAATTCGAGACCCCAACTGTCAATGTAAAGTCTTCGTTGGTTACTCTGAGAGCATGTATCCTGCTGAAAATGTGGTAAAAAATGAGTGCCCACCCATTTTTAACACATTTCATTGCATTTATTATAACCAATCGTTGTAAAGACAACGAAGACTTCCATTGACATTTGGGGTCTCGGATTACTTTAAACCACGAGATTTCCACATTTGGCACAGCTACACCGCGAAAAAATTATAATGTCACTAGCAAATATGTATGTCTTAACGAGTGAATTAAGCGGAAAAACGACGTTTAGGGTCGTTTAACGGCTCGACACAAACAAAGGCGACCTCCTACTAGAAGTTTTTTCTTTGTTGAAACGGTGGGCTTAGACTGGCGCCTCATAAGTGAAGAAAAGACCCATATCAAGGCTTATAAGAACATCGGCCTTTCTAATCGCAAAATGTCCTGTCAATTGGGACGTTGTGCCCAAGTATTTCATAACTTTGTTAATTTAGGTAAAAAAATACGCCGTAAAAAAAGGTGGACAACCCGGGGGTGACCACAACTGCTTCATCCGGTTGGTATCCGCCACCGCTCTTGTCAGTCCATAGCACCATTAAATGAAGATCCGGGCTGACAAAGTGTGAAGCTTAAGGGAGAGGTGTGTTTAGTGGGTAGGGGTCTCGACGGAACAAGATCCAGCCGTCGGGGCTGAGTCCTACACAGCGCATGTAGGATGCCATGCTATGCCCGTCGCGGCAGCGCCTAAATGCAATCAACCTCCACCTCCAAAAGAAAAGAAACAAAATTGAAGGAGGGCTTCGGATGGTCTCAAACATACCGGCGCATTCCGGAGAAAAGTCTTTAGTAATAACTGGAACAGAAACTCAATACACAATGACATAATTTTATTGGCGTAAACTTATTGTTCGAGCCAGTTCCACACATTCTGGATCATATTAAGATCTGGTGAGACTGCAGGCCAGCGTAGGACCTCAATGTAACGTTGGTCGAACCAGCTTCCGATCAGCCTGGCGGTGTGAATCAGGGCGTTATCGTGTGTAAAAACTAAGTCTGGCCCTCCCAGCATCAGCTTAAAATGCGCCCATTGCCCTTTTAGTAAATCCCCGTAGCGCGTCGAATAAACACGACCGTCTAAAAACACAATCCACGACTTTGTATAACACCCGACAGCAGCCCAGATCACCACTGAACCGCCACCTGAATGACGTTTTGACAAAATTAGTTCTTCCTTGCGGACGTCGTGCAAATAATAGTTAAATCGATCCGGTTCATCAAAGTTAAACTTTTTAATCCGAACAGAGCACTGTGTCACCCAGTGGTCCATGACATCGTATCGTGAGCACTCAGTGGTCCATGACATTTTATCGTAGGCGAAGTTAAGACGAGCTTTCAGCGGTTAATCGTTTTTCTTGTGTTTTTTGCCAATGCGTCTTCCTGAGGAAACTTTGCACATTTCGCACGTTCGTTTGCACGCCGCCGCAATTGCCCTCGCCGAGGGCGCAGAGTTCGACGCTTTCTTCAGAATTGCAGCTTGTTTCGCTCTGAAAGAGAATTTTGACGCCCGGAACTCTTTTTTTACGGCGTATTTTTGCTTAAATTAACCCTAAATTAACAGTTATTTACTACTTGGGCACAACGCCCCAATTGACGGGAAATTTTGGGATTAGAGAGGCCGATGTTTTTATAAGCCTTGATATGGGCCCCGAACTGTTAAATGAGCCCAAACGTCGTTATTCTGCTTACTTCACTCGTTAAAACATGCATCTTGCTGACGTTATCATTTTTTCGCGGTGTAGCTGTGCCTAATGTGGAAATCTTGTGGTTCAAAGTAATCCGAGACCCCAAATGTCTATAAAAGTCTTTGTTGTTACTCTGAGAGCATAAGCTCCCGGCGTCCAAATTCTTTTTCGGAACGAAACAAGCTGCAATTCTGAAGAAAGCGTCGAACTCTACGCCCTCGGCGAGGGCAATTGCGGCGGCGGCCGACGTGCAAACGAGCGCGCGAAATGTGCAAAGCTTCCTCAGAAAGATACATTGGCAAAAACACAAGAAAAACAACGATTGACCGCTGAAAGCTTGTCTTGACTTCGCCCACGATAAAAAGTCATGGACCACTGATTGCCCACGATACGATGTCATGGACCACTGAGTGACAGAGTGCTCTTTTCAAATGAAAAAAGTTTAACTTTGATGAATCGAATCGATTTAACTATTATTTGCACGATGTCCGCAAGGAAGAACGAATTTAGTCGAAACGTCACTCAGGTGGCGGTTCAGTGGTGATCTGGGCTGCTGTCGAGTATTATACAAAGTCGTCGATTGTGTTTTTAGACGGTCATGTTTATTCGACGCGCTACGGTGATTTACTAAAAGAGCAATCGGCGCATTTTAGGCTGATGGGAGGGCCAGACTTCGTTTTTACACACGATAACGCCGCGATTCACACCGCCAGGCTGATGGCGTCACCAACGTCTCGTTGAGATCCTACGCTGGCCTGTAGTCTCAACTGATCTTAAAATGATCCAGAATGTGTGGAACTGGCTCGAACAATACGTTTACACCGATTAAAAAAAAACTATTTTCGAGGCTTGGGACGAGCTCTTGCAAAACGTCATCCCAAATTTGTTTAATACTATACCAACAGGCACTTTTGAGGTTATCCGACTTTATGGAAAGTTCACTGAGTATTAAGTATAGTTGCTAAGTGCCGTGAAATTAGCCCAAATGCCGTTAATCTGCATAATTCATTTGTTAAAGCAGGTATCTTGCTAGTGGTCTTATAAATTTTTCGCGGTGTAGCTGTTCCAAAGGTGAAAATCTTGTGGTTCAAAGCAATCCGAGACCCCAAATGTCGATAGAAGTCTCCGCTGTTACTCTGTGAGCATGTATCACTGTGATCATCACACGATTGGTCATAATAAATGCGTGAAATGTAACAAACATGGATGGCCCTATTTTTTTTCAGTGACTGTATATATATTTTTTATGGGACCGTCTTCTCCAGACGGCAAATTTATTTAAGTTCAATAACTCTTCATTAAGCTTGAAATTTCCATTATTACATAAATTCAAACAATTATAACTATTCAGGTAATTTTGCAGAAAAGGCTATCGCATGTGTCTGCCCGCTCTTGTGAGTGTGTCAACATCCTTCATATTACATAACGGTGTTTAGTAGAATTTTTTTATTTATGTTTTAAATGTGTTGAAAAACTCATCCAAATACACATGCTTCTAATATATCCGGCGAAATTAAACAAATCTGTTGTTTAAGTTTGGTTTTGCATTCATTTGTAGATAATTCTAATACACATCTAAACAGATGAGGAAATCTGGCATTTATGTTTACCAGGCGATAACTGAGCATTGAATAATTTGTCGCAAGTCTTGTATATGGGTGTGTTACAACATTGTTTACAGCACTTCTGGTAGGATAAGCATTATTAGAAGTAGCTCCAAAGGGGGTACGGTTCCTGCTATAGTGTGTCAGAATGCTATATATGTATATTCCATAAAAGTGCAATATATTTTTATTTCTCCATATGTCCTCAGTTGTTGTCCTATAGGCCAATCCAAATACATTTCGTATGCATCTTTTCTGAAGAGTTACTAATAGTTCGACAATCGACTTAAATAAAGCGCATAACAAAACACCATATTTTAAGTGCGAAAAAATAAATGCATAATACACGATTTTCTTAAGTTCAAGGAAGGCAATATGTCGTAACATATGCAAAAGTCAATTTTACAATTATGTTTATTTCACTCAAATTGAGTATAATATACATTCCAAAATGTTTCTTCATGAAGCTCTATCTTCTTCCCGCTTCCGACGAGAGAAGTAGTGCAACAATTTTCGGTCCAGCGGTGTGCATTCCACTGCATGGTACTTGGCACACCTCTGCAGGCAGAACCAGCAGGTGCACAACTCGTACTCCTCGTGAAAGGTTGCGTTTGAACATACCAGGTAGTGATAACCATGCACTATGTACCTGGTGTATACGTGGCGATTTTCACATGCAGGACCAGACCAAAGGTGCAAGGCATTGAAAACGTCCAAACCACCGACCTCCCGTCTGGCCTGTTCGACTTTAGCTTCCCACTCCGAAATAAAACATTCGTTAGGTACTGTACGCGGCATCTTCAGCCTTAGTCGGATTGTTTCGGCAGCCGGTGGGCAGCCTGACATTAGATACACAAAACGGCTCCTCGCTCGGATAGGCAAGCAGAGCACTCGCTTCATATATAATGAAAAACACCTTTCAAGCTGTTTAAAATTCGCCAGCGTGAGGTGGTTCTACACCCTGTCAAGACCGTACATCAGCCTCGGAACAATCTTAAGCATGAAGAGCCTCACTGCTGAGAGAACGGACAGTCTTCGGACATTGCCTACTTCCCCGTAAAGAGAGACAAGTGCTTTCCGTACTGTTTCGTTTACATGCGCTGTGAACGTCGTTCCTGTATAATGAACCCGAAGGCCAAGATACTGGAAAGAGTTAGCAAACTCCAATGGTTGGCCGCAGCAACGTATAACGTCTCTGGCAGCCAATCGACCTCCACGCCTGAATTTCATGGCTTTGGTCTTCCTGGTGTTTATCTCAAGTCCCTTCGAGACAAGGAACGCCTCTACCATAGAGGTAATTCGCTTGATGGCACCTAAATCGCGATGAGCGACAACGATATCATCTGCATACATTACCACTACGGCCTTTTGGTACTCCTGTCGGACGTAACCGACGAGGTCAGCAAGGAGAAGTGTAAACGAGACGCAGCTTAGCGGGTCTCCTTGCAGAGTTCCCACATTTTGCTTAATCTCATATACACCCTACTCACCGTCTACCAACAAGGTATCCTCCTCAAAGAAACTTGCTATTACACTCAGAAGAGAGCCACCCACTCCTGCTCGTTGGAATGCTTCAACCAGCAGATGGCGAGGGGCTTTGTCAAAGGCCTTGACGCAGTCAATAAAGACCGCATACAGATTACCTTTGGGTTGCGCCACAGCTCGCTCGATTTCTGACTGGAGAACATGGATTGCATCACGGGTGCCTCGGCCTCTCCTAAAACCGAATTGCTCCGGTGGAAGTGCTTCTTCAGCCACCCACTCAATCCGTCGAGTAACCAACTTACAGGAAATCTTCTTAAATGTGCGTTCTGACACGATAGAAATTTGGATCCTGCTTGTCATCACCATGCCTACCCTTGAACAGAAGAGAAAGCCTGGCGACATGCCAGACATTAGGCATCCGCCCCCTCTTTATAATTTCGTTAAAGAAATCACAAAGAGTTTTTGCCAAAAGAGGAAGTGACTGGATCCAATGCTCATAGCAGACCTGATCGGGCCCTGAGCTCTTTCTCTTCGGGAGTGACCATAGGACCTGACACACCTCCTCCACCTCGAAAGGCAGATTCATGTTGTGCTGCTCCAGTGTAAGCGGATGCTGTACGATTGGAGATACGGCCGCAACGTCACGGTTGAATAAGAGATTAGTTAGGTGGCTCTTTACCTGCCCGTCGCTAAGCGGGTTCACCGCCCTACGAGGTCGCACGATGTAAGCTGAAGGCTCTCGTTCTGCCCTTTCGAACAGCCGTCGTTCTTCCTGCCGTGTTCCCTTTTATAATCATAGCAGAGCCTTTCTACGCTCAAAGTAGTCCCGCCTGGCTTGCAGTGATGATGGTGCTCTGGCTCTTGCCTGGCGCAGGAGTCCGAGCACTTCACCATGGGCGAGGTAGCAGGCTCAAGAGTACCACGGGCGTGATCTCTTTTGCCATAACCTTTTCCACTTTACTGCACTTCTCATCGTTCTCTCCAACAGATCACAAGTGGAATCGATGTCAGGGCTTACCTCAAAACCGCCCACCGATCTGTCCAAAAGAGATAGATTTCTCCGTCTATTGCAGACCAGCGCGGCGGGTTATGTCGGTCTCGCTAAATACCGGGAACATCGACAACGGCCAACACTGGTTGGTGCTTTCGAGCCGCTTCATCAAGAACACCGAAGCTTTCAATTTCACAGCTGACGAGGTTGTGAAATAACAGGCCGATGGTGCTGCTTCCATTGTGACTTAAATATGTATAGTCTTCACGCGCGTTAGCACATTTCAGACCAATATTTTCCATCACCTGAAGCAGCACCTCGCCTTTATCATCGTTGGCCCCACAATCGATTCTGGCATTGAAATCACCGCCGGCGATAGTTGGCATGGTCAGGTTTAACTCTAAAAGTCCAAAGCTTACCGTCTCAGCAACCTCCGCAGAATCGAATGTGGGTGGGAAATAGAATACAGCGACGTTTACCCTCCCAGAGGAGAATACCACGCAGTATTCATCTTTCCTGACGCATTGCATCGGTGGTAAGCGTTTATGTAGGTAGATAGATAACCTACCCACAGGCCTTCCCCGACCTCCCGCAGGTAAGACAGCCAGCTGGTGAAAGCCCCGCATATCATTGATATGCAGTTCGTCCCGCTGAAATGTCTCTGTGAGGAGTGCAATGTCAACCAACTTAAACATGTCATCACGTGCAAGATCCATTGCCCCCTTAAGTCCCTCACAATTCCAGAGAAGCACTCGTAGAGGTATGTTTGCCACTACGCTTGCAGTTCTAGAACTGGTCAGTCACTTACGGGGGCTTGGACCGCCAGGCGCACTAAAGCTCTCCTTAACCATCCTCTCGTAGGGGACGTCCCCAACCCAGCGACGGAACAGGCCAGAATTCATTTCTGCAACAGTTTGCGTAATCTTTGTCACGCACCACCACACAGAACACAGCATCACTACCATGTGTATGTAGCTTCCAAACTGCTTCCACAGTTATGCCCTTGCCAGTAAGACAACCCCCGTGAAACACTTGTGCGCAGCCTTGGCTGCACACGCCCTGTTGTTCACCCGTTTTTAACGGGAGCGCACACTTCGAACATCCGAACATCACCACTGCTAGCAGACAACTTCAATCATTGCGTCTTCAGTACTTCGCCCTTCCCTAAATCTGAATTGTCCCGGAATGTATGCAAAAGTAAAGCATCTGTCCTAAGTTTGTTTATCATATGTTTAATATGAATTTCCCATTTGATGTTATTTTGGAACGTCAGACCAAAGTATTTATAGTCATGTACCTCACCATTTATCGGACAATTGCAGTTTGCCTCAAGAACTACGCTCGAGCCGGCAACAGAGTCGAAGCACAGCCTGGTATCATTTTATCTGTTAAACGGCTGGTTTTCGACTTTCGTATTAGCATAAAAATCTAAGGAAGCACATAAATGGCAGGTAATGTTAAATGGTAGTTCAGCAGCGTACCCCATCTTGATTTTTATCATTTTCGTCTTCTTTACATTAAGACATAGATTGTTGATTCGCTACCAGAGCTTAATCCTCGCCATAGTACTTGTTACCTTTTCTATTAGCTCATTTCTGGAATCACTCTTAATTAGAATGCATGTATCATTCACGAACTGAACAATTTTCACATCATTACAAAATGAGTGTATATCGTTAATGTATATATATTTTTTTCAAGTTAATTCACCATAAATTGGTAGTGTGTTAATGTATATATTAAACAGTGTTAGTCCCAGAACGGAACCCTGAGGTACGGCATGATTAACAAAAGCAGGTTTACTCAAACATTCCTTATACTTTGTACGCTGTTGCCTGTCAGATAAGTAATCTTCAAGTATGTCGTATTTTGTCATTGCGTCTTCAGTACTTCGCCCTTCCCTAAATCTGAATTGTCCCGGACATAGAATGTCACTTTTTTCAATGAAATCAACTAGTTGAGACTTAATTATTTTTGTTCGAAAATGTTACCAAATACAGTGGTAATAGAGATAGGCATAATGTTTTCAAGGCAAATCTTACCTCCTTTATGAAGCGGCGTAACTAAAGATGATTTAAATATTGTGGGGAAAGTTCCACTTTGTAGACATAATTTGTAAAGATGCTCCAGCAATGGTGCCAGAACATCTGCATTTTCTTTTACTAGTTTTGTAGAAATCTTATCGGTTCCCTTAGCTGCTGAGTTTTTCAGAAGTTTAATAGCTTGCAGTACTTTAGTTGAGGATGGCGTTTTGAGGATCATTTTGTTTGTTGGTCCTTTAAGGCCAGTTAGAAGTGTTTTACTACTGGACCCAGCGGAGTCCGCAATTTTAGTTCTAATCCCTGCTAGATGTGCATTGAGGTAGTTTAGTTTCTATTATTGTAATACCTTTGAAACTTAACTCGTAACCTTGAGTCGCTAAGTTCGCAAGCCGTATGTAACCATGTACTCCTCTTCATAATTTTTTGTTTGCGCTCGATAGTTTCAAAGAATCCAGGCAACTCATCTTTCCAGGAGCTAAACCCCAGGCAGAAGGAAAGCGGCAGGCCAGTGCGTGGCTACTAGATTTATTAAAAACATAGGTACATTAAGTGCAATGGCACGTCGGGACGGTCAACTAGAGGAAGGGTGTAGAGTGGGAGTGGGAAATGAATTCTCTCCTGCAGGAGACAAGCAGTAAGAATTGGACAAGCAGAGTTGGCTTGGTGGTCGGTGGGAATCAAAGTGCCTCAGGGTGCGGTCTTTGGACTGCTCATGTTCTTAATCCTTCTTAGCTGCACCCTCAATCAAACAATACAGGCAGATAGATCATCGTGGTTGCTCTATTGTGTTCGCCGATGATGTTAAGTTCCCATTGACCGCATTGACCACTACATGATCCAGTAAACGCAAGTAAAACAAATATCATCATGCCTTTAGGCTATACGATCCTAACAGCCTTTTGCTTTGAGAGAAGCGTGTATTTTTTTCTCTGATCATTCAAAGTATTGGCCTTATGCGTCATGAAAAGCATCAAATGGCAGTCTCTTTTGGGTACTGAAGCGTCTAAATATCTTGCCTTAGATTGATAAATCTATTGCTCGCTTGGCATGTATACCTAAACATATATATGTATATAAAGTGTGTTGCAAAAAATTAGCAACTCATGTTTTTTTGTGATAATTTCGGATTGGTTTATTTGAATGGCTTGAAATTTTAAGCGCATGATGTGCATGACGAAACATGAGTATAGTGTTGGTTTCATTGCAATCTCAACATCGGTTCATACAAAAAATAAAAAAGTGTGAAAAAACAGTGTTGCAAAATATTAGCAACAATAGCGCCTTACAGCGTATTCGATTATTAGCAGGACTGTATGACTCATTTGAAACTACATATTTTATTCTAGAAACGGGTTTTTCGTCCCTTCTTCTGAATCAAATCGTAAACTCTGTCTTTCATGGAGTTAATGAGCTGTTGTAAGTACGAAAGTGGAATATTAGTCCATGCTTGCCGAACAGCTTCTTTGAGGTCCGACAAATGATTATATTGTCGACCATTTGCGTAAATCTGCTTTACCAAATGTCCCCAAAGATTTTCAATAGGATTCAGGTCTGGACTTAATGCCAGCCAGTCAAAAAGTGGCACTCCTTGTTCTTGAAAAAAGGCTATAGTGCTAGCCGAGGTATGAAACGTGGCGTTGTCTTGTTGAAAAACTGCGTCAGGTCCCCCAATTCTTCTGAAGTGGGCTTCTAACTGGGAACCGACAATGCGCTGGTACATGTCAGAATTGTTTCGGCCCACAATCTCGACTAGATCAGACTTCCCATTATATCCAAACGCGCCCCAATATTTCACAGAGCCACCACCGGCCACACGTTTCGAGAACCATTTAGGTTCCTTCCGTAAGTCGTGCCAATAGTACTGACAGCCGTCAGGGCCATCGAGATTAAATTTCTTTTCATCCGAGAAGACGATGTTTTTCCACTCGTTATCCCAAGTTTGGTATCTATGCGAAAATTCACGCCGTGCGACAATGTGCTTCGGTTGCAGTCGCGGCATAAGCTTCCTTTTCGCGTATCGCACGTTTTTGTCAGAACTTAACACTCGGTACACTGTGGATCGGTGCACTGGCACTCCCAAAGTAGTCCTGATCCTGGAAGAAGACATTTGGTCATGAGTAGCCAACTGTATGATCCTTCGCCGATCTCGAATAGTCAAAACTGGCTTACGCCCACTGTTAGATCTGCACCTTTGGTTCACTCCAGGGTGTAAGAACCTGCTGATGGTGCTCTTATGCCGTCCTAATCTGGTTGCTATAGCAGTTACTGTATGACCGAGCTCAGCATATGCCTCAATTCTTGTATTTTCGTTATCCGAAAGATCCTTTGTACGACCCATGGTTTAAACATAAGATTCGTCGTTAGTTCGGAACAACGACTAAGCTGTAGAATATTTTGCAGCTATATAACGATTGATTTAGCTAGACAATATTCCTGACATTTGATCCCCGGGATCGAATATCAGCTGTAGTATCGACTATCCTTCACAAACAAGAGCTGTGTTGTTAGCATGTTATTGTTGCTAATATTTTGCAACACTGTTTTTTCACACTTTTTTATTTTTTGTATGAACCGATTTTGAGATTGCAATGAAATCAACACTATACTCATGTTTCGTCGTGTACATCATGCGCTTAAAATTTCAAGCCATTCAAATAAACCAAGCCGAAATTATCGCAAAAAAACATGAGTTGCTAATTTTTTGCAACACACTTTATATATATATATATATATAGAGAGAGAGAGAGAGCACGATTTACTTAGTCCTTCTGTCGCCTAATGAAAATATCTTGCAAAATAATTTTGCAGAGTACCCGCTTGTTGCCGCCCCCAATTACGTTATAGACTAGGTGGTTTGCGTCACTACTGAGAGGAGACTGCCTCTCTGCACGGTAATTCAACGCTACACTACCTACAAGGGGCTGCAATTTCATGTTTTCACACTTCACATTTCATGGCGCACGAGACCGACACATTTAGTGGTCGAACAAAGATTACCTGCTCTTTGCAAGGCGAAAGGTTCTTATAAATGTAAAGTTCAGCAAAATATTATTTTTTTTATTTACGAACACGCTAAAGTTGTTCGATGTGTGGATAACCCTTTTTGTTTTTTTTTAGAGTGACCGGCGCGCAGCTCCAAACCGACGAAGGACAAACCACCGGCCATTAAGGAGATTTTACTTTTCTTAATCTTACTGCTTAAATTTCCTGCAGAAGAGAACAGAGCGGAACTAGTCTACTCTCCATTGGACAACTCGGGCGCTTAGGCATTTCTAGGAGAAACGAATATCTAAGATCAAAAAAACGTTTTTGATCAAGTCCGCCACGATTCGCCTCACAATGTGTACACCTCGTCGAATGTATCAAACCCAAGAAAACAAAATCAAATCGATTAGCTGAGAGGCCATGGATGGACTTAAAATGCCGATCTAGGCGTGTGAACACAATTTTTTTCCGAATTTGGTTCGTTCTGTACAGGAGGATTAGCAAAGTGTGAGCAAACCGCTGTGAGAGTTACTCAAGACTCGAGGCATGTTTCTATCCTTAAACACGAGTTGATAATCCTGGTCAAAAAACCTGCAATGAATTGTGCACCCAAATTTAACAGTTTTGCTGTGCAAGCGTCACGGATTATATTTGCTCTCTAACTGATCAAGCCAGGATCTTCATGACTTCGGAAATTGTGAAGCTGGCCGTGAAAAAAACAAATTGGAGATTTCCCTTCTTTTTCAAGCAGGGGCAAATATGTTCTTTTAGAAGTGCCGACATAATTCATCGGTAATCATGTAGTAACTTTTTGCGAATGATAACTGTGTAGCGAACTTTGCGAAACGCAATAATAGCTACACAACGAGCTCTCAGGCACCGATTTCGGTTACTCAGGTATGGCACTACTCTTAGGAGAGTTCACCTTACGACGTACGTATGTCTTGTTAATGCTGAGTCAACGGCGATAAAGCCCCGCGGAAAAGAACATTATTATTTGTGAATTGTAAAAGCCGTCTCGGTGAGCCAAAAGATTTTCTTATATAAATCGACGTAATAACGTAATTCTTAAGACCTCGAATGTACAACGAATTGATATCAATAGCATCATACACATATAATCATCTGAAGCCTCTCAAATACATTTATGCAATGAACCAAAGCTGTTTGTGTCGTGCTTGTTTGAAACCAAGCAAGCACGACATATGGCAGGCTTTGAACCCCTCAGAGCCTGGTGGTTCTAGCATTGTCGAACACCGAAGCAATGACTAAAATCTGATCTGAAAACAACAAGGTATTAAGTACCATGGCTTAGACCGAGGTAGATCTGGAAAAACATAAAATTATCATCATGGGGTGGGTCGGCCAAAATGTTGAGGCTGCCGTCCCCAATACAGAGCATGAAGGCGTACTATTTCGAAATAATACATTTTCCAAGACGCCAAAAATTGTGGCTTGGGCAAAATAAGTATAATATATATCATCCAAGTGGACATCGCGCCAAAGTTTACAGCTGCTGATATTGGCAACGTCAAGGAAACTAAATCCAGTTAGATGAGTAATTGTTTTTTTTTTAGAAAAGGAAAGCAACTCCGTGAGAATATCTTAACCCTACCTAAGATTCACGAAAGCTGACATCCGCGAACGGCCAAAAAGACCTCCTTGAAATGGCGTGGATCACGCTTAGGGTCGGTGGGGTGGCAGAGAAGGAAAGAAGGCTCCTGGCCTCGGTGACCGAACGGCGGTATACGCAACTCCAGTTAGGGGGGACATGGCACGGCGGATGGCGAAGAATAGGGGGTGCACTATGGTCGACTCAACGAACGCTGGCAATCAGGGTAAGCCGGGCGTATCGGGCGGTCTCGACTGAAGCTCTTCTAGTCCTAGTCAAGATGATGCCATGGGGCATCCTAGTGGCTGAAAGAAGTAAACTATATCTAGATTGAGATCTGGATATTACCAGAGTCAGGAGTGCCACCATATCGGCCTGGCATGAGGAATGAGCGCAGGTAAGACCCGGTGTGACCGCAGGAAACTGGACTAAGAGTCTGATACCGGATTTCAGGGTGTGGTAAGGCCGCTGACTTGGGGAATATTCCAACTGGACGACTCAGGTTCTGGCCGGACAGTCCTAGAGTAACATGTCAAGGATTAGGAAGGTCATCAGCGATACTTGCGTACTGTGTGACTCTGGAGAGGCGAACACCGTGGAGCATTCTGTTCTGCGGTGTGATGCAATCAAGGAAGCACGGGAAGCATGACCAACCGCTGTGAGAGGCCGGTTCATTAGGGAGGTGGTCGCCAATATGATGACTTCGGCGGAGGCATAGAAGGAGGCGACGAACTTGTTAAACGTTGTTGTTTTGGCACTCAAGACAGCCAAGGAAACGGCCAGCCGGGAAAGGCTTGAGCGGGTCTCTCGTGGGAGTGGTGGAGACGAAGAGCCGAGGAAGGGAGGAAGAGGGGGGAGCCTTTATGGTCGCCGGGCTCTCATGATCTTGACGTACACTCACAGGACAGTGTACAAAATGGCAGAATCCCGCTATCCAACCGAAGGTAGACATGCAGGATGATAGACACGGTTGAGCTGAGTGAAGACCAACGGCAGAGACGCCTCTTTGGTGGCTTCGAAGAACTGCTAAAGTAATACCGAGCCTGGGGGTGAAGAAGAAGCCATGTGTTATTGGGTATGTGAGTCACACATGCTTCTAGTGACGCATGTGTATCATGCAATTCCGAAACTTTCCATTAAAAAAAAAAACAGATCCTCTCGACCCGACCAGGTTAAATTTCTCTGACTCATGAAACCTGGCACTGCAAAAGTCACTTTACTCGACAGTGCTAGGGAGTTTTTCGAATGACGCAAAACTCAAAAGTCGAGTACCTCTGTGGGAGAAATCAATTTGATCTTAATAATATTTACGCACGACCTAGCCACCATGAAGTTGGTGAATTATCATGTACTTGTTAACGCTGCGGTAGGGAGTACGCTAAAAACTACTTACTTAAATGTTCCAATTCGATTTTTATGCAACCATCCAATATAACAAAATACAATACCTGCTATTTGGCTACTAAAACAAAATGCAACTCGTACGTTATTTGCCATATTTCACTGGTCATGGCAGCTACCCACATGTTACTTAATAAGCGTGCTTTCTATTATATGGAGAGAATTAATGACATCGTTTACTGAGGTTATTTACAAATTCACTTGAGAGGGCTTCGCTTAACAGAGGCAGGCGTATGTCGTCAACATTTTTTTAAAACATATTTGGGGACCCTAGATCAGATATTAAGCGGATAAAAACATATACTAAACATTGATCTACGTATAATCCATGGTCGCAATAATAATAATCATCGAGCAGACATGAAGAGAAAATCCAAGACAGGGAACCCACAACTTCTACCAAGTGGGTCCAAAAGTACGGAGTTTTTTTTAACTAGGCGGGCGTAAAAATTGCAGCAATGTTTTTTGGGAGAGAATTTGAATCCTAATCAGGTGGCTGCTGCAGTGACCTATCACAGGACTAATGCACATAGACGAACACACTTGTGGTTGGCAATACGCTTGTCACTCTTATTGATGCGCTACACAACACAGTGTTTGAAAATAAAATACGACTGCGCAGACAGAGTGTACAGGCATTGAATTATGTTTAATATACTATATGAACATTTCAGGTCTAATCTTACTGCCAATTCCCCTCTTAGCTCAGAGGCCAAATGTCTTGGCATTGTGCTACACGAGCATATGAAATGGGACAGTCAAGTGAGTCAAATTACGCCGTGGTGGCCTTACTCGTGCGTTTCAAGCGAGCCAAGGCTTTGCGGGACCTTCTGGTACGTGTCTACAAAGCGCTTATTGAGCCAATTCTAACTTACGGAACTACTCTGTGGGGCGCCACGTATTCCACGACCCTAGACAAGCTAATGATCGTTCAGAATGACGCGATTATAGTCGTAGTAGGTAGTCTTAGTCGTAGTCCATATAGTCTAATTCCACTTTTATTCATCAATTCATGTTACAATTCTGTGTAATTAAACATATTAACTTTCAGTCTAGAACAGCCCCGGTCTGCACCATTGAGCAAGTAATCCCAAAATTGAGATTGCATTGCCCCGCTGGACGTCAATGGAAAGTCGCTGGCGTAAGAATTGTGCGGCTCTCTTGTCCCCAGTAGTTATCTTAAAACACTCGCCCAATTTAATAGGAAGTCTCTCCGTCAAGGGACTCGAAAGCCACTGAGCTGAAGTTATGGGCTCGTGCCAGTTCGGCGTATTTGTTCATCTTGTTATTTTCTGCTTGGGTCGCGGCGTGACCAGCTTTAGGTGAACCAAATCCGACCATTGAGGGAGAAAGTGAGTCGGTTACGGTGGCGTCCCATATGAGGGTCCGACCTCGTTCAATGGGGATGAGAGTCATCTCGTCGGGACGCTTGCCGTCGTTTCTGGTTAGTTCAGTTGGTTCCAACGTACTTGGATAGCCTGCCGTCCTGAGAGCCCTTGCTATTGTGCCATTAATAGCCGCGTGACGCGGTCGACGTCCTTCACTAAGAGCACAGGATAGAGCATGGTGAGCTCTAATGCCCACCGGCTCCCCGCATCGGCATATGTGAGGATGAACGAGCGGCGTACCAAGTCGGAGGTCAACACATCTTGTAGTGGCATCATCCATTAAGGTTTCTAATGGTGCACTGGGTAGGGCGTGCAGCCAATCGCTTGCATGTTTTGCAGAGGTTGCCCTAAGCCGAGCCCTAGTAGAGTCATTGTCAGCCTGATCAGTAAGTAAACGAGCATGCACCATTCACTCTGAGACGTGACGTCTTTTGGTGAAGTTCGAAGAGCATCAACCAAACTTCTCGTGACTTGATCTCGCATGGAGGTGAATTTGAGCTGGCCGGCTTGGTCAAGGAGCTTGCAGACCCTGCCGGAAACCTGACGGGTGGCAGCAACTATTGCAGGGAGCGCTAATATGGCGGGGTCTGGTAAACCAAGTCCCCCTTGGCTAATGACTAGAAGATCTGTCGTTTGGCTGTATCGTCCAGTTCGATGTTAAGCAGATGGGTTATTATATCGGCTGTAAGATCGTTGATGGGTCGGAACTCTTCCGTTTTGTCTGAAAGTTCGATACCCCTCAGTATATGAGTCAGACGTGTGGCTGAGTAAGCTCAGCAGGTAAAGACCACTGTGGTATCCTATCAGGGGAAGGCGCTCTGAAGCGGTACCGAATTTACCTAGCCACTTGTGCAACACGGGGGAGACACCTTCCCAAAGTAGGGGTACCCTAGGAGCTCTACTTCGTTTGCGCTGAGTATCTTGCAGCCCGGTAACCAGTGCGTGATTTCGGAAGTTGTTGAATCTGCGTCAGGATTCCACACGAACAGTTCGCATTTCGAAGGGTTCAGGGCCAAGCCGCTTCTACCTTCTCGAAATCGATGATCTTCTGTATATCACTAACGATTGTGGAGGCGTTGCCTACCAGCACTCCATTATTTAAATACCACATGTTAAGCGGGTTTTCGAGCGATTTAATCAGATGTGACAGAAGTGTGTGCCATTGACGCTTCGAAGTGCAAGCTCAGGCTGTTATTTTTAAACGACATCTTCTCGTACAGCAGACGACCGAAGAAACACGTGACTCATAGTAAAATGTTTTAAACTGATTTTGTTATATAGATATTAAACTTGTATTGGATTAATTATAAGGTTGTAAACTTTTATTGTGTTAATGAACTTCAATTTTGTAGCTTTATCGCCTTCACACTACTAATTTGTACAAATACTCACATTTGTGTATACTTTGAACGAAAGGTGACAGACTGCCAATTTGTTGGGCGCGTCAATAATACCTGATTGATTGATTGAAACGCACAACGAGCAAACGCACAACACTTAACGTACTTCCATCTAGTATTAGCATCAGACTAAAAGAATCACGAGCGGAAATATAAATATTCATACTTCGCTGATGTGCAAGCTCAATGTGTGTGTGCTTTGCTGATGTGCAAGCCGCTTGCTTAATAGAAGCGAACTTGAATGCTTTACTAAGTTCTGCGTTTGGCGGCAAGTGCGAGTATGTACGTTACATCGCCGCACCTTCTTGAACAAGGCTAAGCCCCAAAGAAGTGCAGAAAGTGAACTACTCAATATTATGAACTCAAACTATTATATGATTGCCCTGTTCACGTTGCAATATGCCTCGGTAACGCCAAACGGTGACGTTTTTTAGCTGCTTGCCCGACTAGCAACTGCATCGGTCACGATATTGGCAGTGTCTATTAGTCTAGTCATGGCAGGTTTTCTCCACTTTTCTCGTGTGTTATGCGTGCGGCGCGCGATGACAGGCACATGAAGCAAACCATACACCTTTTACCTGGCCGGGTTATAGGGTAGTACTCACCTCCAGTCGTGTAATAAACCTATGTATGCCACCTTCCCCTTCTTAAGCCGACCGAGCGGAGCGAAAAGCGAAAATATGTTTTTGACATCTGGCTTTGTTGAAGAATTGCTCCCAGCGGTGGCGTGACTCTTTGTTCATTATCTCGCTTTTGCTTCTCTGTTCCCCCCTCTCGACCTCTCTCTCCCTCTCGTCCCCCCCCCTCTTTCTCTTTACTTCTTCCTATATGCCTCTTTTGCTGCCTTCTTCAATCTGTCACACACCTCTGTGTAGCAGATTGACAAGCCGCCACTATTTTTCCCGCCACTCGCCCGCCCCCCGGCGAGACTTCTGTGCTACTCTGTCCTAACAAAAACAAGCTCTCCTCAAACCTTCACGGCGACTTCAGTTGTGCGGTGTATCGGCAATGGTGCGCTGACGGCTAGGCGTGTGGAGGCACGAAATAGCGGACTGCTGACACACTCCGCCATCATTCCACAGTATACGGCAACTGTTTCGTACGGTTCCAATCGACTACTGTATTCGCGGTCGTGGTAACAAACGTGTGTGATGGCCAGCTGCCGACACCCATTAGTGTATGTATCTGGCCTATATCTGTCGTTTCTTGGCGTCGGTTCCTCTTCTATCTGCCCTAGGTCGTCCATGCTCCCATATATATATATATATATATATATCGTATTCCTCTCTCGTTCTGTAACTCTGCCTCTATCGTGCACTCACTCAATCGCTTGCTTGTTTGACGCGACTAGCATCTTTCATTTTTCAAGTGTTCAATTATGCTAGGGCATGGCGAAAGGTTGCCGAGCCTACGGCCACAATTGCCACCGTTTTGCTGGAGTTATTCGGCTACTTAAATTCAAGTGTCGAAAAAAAGGGGAACCTCGTTTCCTTGCCTCCGGACGGTAAGAGTCTGGTGGAGGGGGTATGTCTTTTGTCGTGGATATGCAGCGGGGGCTCGACGACAACGACGACAAGCAGCCGGGTTCTGGTGCCGCCCAGACCCGGGAGAAGAGGGATCCTCTTCTCTCCTTTGCCTGCGGGCCGTTTTCCTTCCTTTCCTCCGTTTTCCTACGTCACGAACAAAAGACACACGGCCATCAGTTGATAGGGCAAATTCGGTCGCTAGGTCTTTGATAATGGCTTGCTTCTGTTCTCTATTGGTTGAACTAGCTAACCTAAGAGAGAAATAAGAATCTCCAGCGCAAGAACGGCGTCGTCTGCCGTCGATGAACCACGTCGTCGGCAATGCCGCTGTGCTCGGCTTTACTTCCGCCGTCGAGTGCAGCTGGCGTGGAGAGAACAGCCCCGCGCGACTACATTGAGTTCACCACAATCGAATATGCTAGCCGAAAATAAACTAACTAAACGACGTGCAGCAATGCATGTTTTACACAACGTTTTACATCAAAACATTCGTGTGAACTCGTTAAATACTGAATGGTTGTCGCCTAATATAACAACCATAATAATAATATTAATAATAATAATAATAATAATAAAATAATATAATAATAATAATAATAATAATAATAATAATAATAATAATAATAATAATTCATTATCGAGAGTGTTCCATATTTTGGCCATCGATATATTAGGCGATTTAGGTCTTTAGTTATGATACGTATTGGGTATTCTCAGAGGTTGGCTGTTGTAATTCCTGTTGGTGCTGGATGCTAAATAAAACGATAAGTCTCGAGGAGCATGCCACGGAAGTTTTATACGCAAGAACGCCAAATTCAAATTTGTAAAGTGATGGTATTTTAGATAGTTTGTGAATAGCATAAAGATGAGGTACACTTTCATGCCTCCTGTAGCCAAAAATGGCCCTTAAGGCATTATTCTGTGGAACCTGTAATTTGTAATTAATAAGTGTTAAGAGCGTTGGCCCGAACAGTGGCAAGCAATCTGCTATTTAACAGAGGAATAACAATTTATATACAGCCAACATCACATCGGGGGATACGCCAATATTGCTTAGTTTGCTTAATTGGGGCACAATCTGTTCAAGTTTGGTGATTAAGGTATTTATGTGATTTCGATACGTCAGCAAGGGGTCAAGGGTTACACCCAAGCATTTATATTCAAATGCTTCTTGTATATTAGTATTATCGAATTTAATTGCTATAAGTCAGTTTATTGATCTTTGCCATGAAGTAAAAATTAACATATTTGTTCTTTTTATATTTAAACACGGCCTGTGTTTGTACCAATTTGAGTTTAAGTTGGCCGTTTATATACTTAACACCGCTAGTCTAATTTTCTTAGAAAATTGGGCAAAGAAAAGTGACGTCATTGTCAAAAGCGATAGCCTTCAGTTCACTAGCTTTTAGAAGAGAGTAAATACATTTTAGGAATTGTGTCGGTGAGAGGCTGGTCCCTTGTGGTGTACGAGGTGTGGGGAGCATGGAGATGACAAATTGTTGCCGTTTCTTGTGATATGTACCCTTGTCGCTTGAGTAAAAATTTAAATTCAGTTGGACTTTCAGCGAACTTTAGTTGTGTGAGTATAATGATTAAAATATTTTTATCGACTGAGTCAAATGCTTTTTATATATCAACGATGGTCCTCCCGACCGGCGTTCTGCATTCATGTGGTGACTTGCCCTTCATTATGCGTATTAAGCCAAGGCAAGCAGGCGTCCCACACGGTACTCCCAGGTTGCTAAATTCTTGGGGCATTAACCGTGTAGCCCGGGGACGGTGAGCAGCACACCTTCCCCGTCAGGTAGAGCCTTAACAGCCCTCGAATAGGCCACGACAAAGTGACAATATGAATTCATTGACACTCAATCGATATCGTACGCCCTGCTTCCCATGCCAACAAAAGTGACCTCGGAAAAGTTACTATTGGGAGTTTACACCTTCTGACTAACTTACATGGGGGTGCGTGAAGGTCCCCGCAGCGCGCGGAAGTCGCGCACCAGCGGACCAACGCCGGTAAGAGAGTCATAGTTACTTCCGCCTGCATGTCTAATCCAGCCTGAGAAGTTAAACGAGCACTTCAGTAAAATGTTTGCCGGTGCGGTAACCATTCCGAGCGCTGCTCCTGTAGTATTTTCTGCATGGAGCGAGCGAATCCAGGAAGCTCGCCAGGCCCTGTCTCGCCCTTTTATCGACTCGGAGGTAACCGAAGCAATGGTAAAGGCGTCGCTGGGTAAGGCCCCCCGGACCTGACCTAGTGGTAAACAAACATCTTCGGCAGGCCACGTTGTTAGTGCCGTGTTTCACTGGTCTTTTTAATGAAGTGCTTAAAACATCCCAATTACCCGTGGAATGGAGGACCTGTCTTCCTAGTATCATTGCTAAGGGAAAGGGAGACCTGCTGGCTCCATCATCCTACCGAGGAATAACAAAAAAGAGCGTAATATATAAGCTTCTGTCGGCCACCTTAACCCGTCGCCTGGAAGTATTTTTAGAAACTACCGGGGCACTTCCTGAGCAGCAACACGGATTCAGCAAAGGCAGATCAACAATGACTGCGTGCGCCGTGCTTCTAAACTCGGTGAATCGTACACTTCGTGTCAGGGGGAATTATCTATTCGCCGTGTTCGTGGACTTCAAGGCGGCCTTTGATACGGCCTCGCGAACGATCATCCTTAACAAGCTGGCACATAATGGAGTCCCACTGAGCATGCTAGAGCTTCTAAGAAGCATCTTGCAAGAGGGACTGGTAACAATAGACGATGGGGTTGCTGAGCACGCGCCGATCACCGGTGTCTGTGTATCAGACCACCGGTGTTGCTCAGGGTGATAACCTAAGTCCTCCGTTGTTCTAAATGTTGGTAAGCGATCTCCTGGCGGAAATACATAGTCGACATTCACAAGTGGAAACGCTTATGTATGCCGATGATTTAGTATTGTTCTCCCGAAGTCGCTTTCATTTGCAGCAGTCTCTTGTAACTCTACAGGGCTATGTAAACCGGAACAAATTGGAGATCGATGCGAGCAAGACAAAAGCAATGAAATTCCGACGAGAAGGAAGACTGGCCAAAAGCGATGAGCTCCGACTGAACTTAGAAATAGTCGAAATCGTTCCATACTTTCCCTACCTGGGAGTCGTGTTTGTCTTCACGTGGCACAAGCTTCTCCAGGCATTAAAGAAAGAGTCCGAAAAGGCCTACAATTCTTTTACAGTGTCAAGGACCCATGTAGACTGTCGATGGATAACCTGAAGATTGCACCCACAGCATCTTACGGTGTTCAGGTAATCTGGCCGTATCTCACGAGATCGAACCTAAGGGCGTTTGATCAACTCAAAGCCAGTTTTCTAAAGAAAGCATTGAACGTCCACCGCACTAGCCTGAATAGGTTTGAATAGGTTTAGGACTGGCATCGTCGCCGTTATTCGTTGAGGACTTACAGAGGATGCACATACAACCTGCCGAAGACGACGGTTTTTAGAGAACACGTCTTAGACTGGGAAAATAAAATGGCCGACATCGACCCGCTGTTTCATGAAACGAGAGCAATGACGTCAGATTTGTGGAGAGCCTATCTAATCACCAGATTTACCGTCCACGACTTCCATCTAACGATCTGTGCGCGCGA
>QVRM01002781.1:0-37500 GCA_003439945.1 Dermanyssus gallinae
TACGTAAACAGGTTTCCATACCTGGGGCTACTGTTTTCTTATAACGGACGCAGCTTCACCGCACACATTGCCGAGAGGTGCAGGAAGGCAGTGACTGCTGTATGGGCAATAAAATCGCCGCAGCTGTTGTCACTCGAAACCGCCTTGAGACTGTTCGATCTCAAAATAGCCCCAATCGCGTCGTATGGGATACGTGTCATTTGGGAGGACCTCACGGCGCAGAACCTCGAACAGCTTAACCGTGTTAAGGCCTCCTTTCTCAAGAGGGCTCTGGGATTACACATCTCGACCCGAAACCGCCTAGTATATCTCCTAGCAGACACACCGCTGTTCACTGAAGATCTGCGGCACCGCTTTGATCTGTCGGCGACAACGGCTTTCAAGGACAACCTCGAGTGCTGGGAGATAAAGTTCGCGGATATCGATGATAAATTCTTCGAAACTGGAGCTATGACACGTAACGAATGGAGAGGGGCGTATCGTTACAACCGTCATGTCGTAACCCGCTATGCCGTACACGGCTTTCATCATAAACTGTGTATCGTGCGGGACTTCCACGAACCAGATGATCAATTGCAGGTGCTCTAGATGCAAAGCACACTGTGGAAGATACCACGCCGCTTCCTGTGCTCTGGTCCCTTCCCTAGGTAGCCTGACTGACCCCATCTTAAAATACTCGAGATGAGCACTTTCTAGTCTATTTCCATATAGGAGAAAATTGGGTTGTAGCTATATAGTCCGTGTAGTATATACTTATATACCGGATGTCTTGTGGGCTCAACCCCAAATGTGACACGACCATGCCTATTGGTGCAATTTTAGCCGCTATTGTATACAGTGAAGAGATATATATATATATATATATATATATATATATATATATATATATATATATATATATATATTGTGTTTATACTACCTGGCAAAGGTGAATAAATGTTTGAAATGTAAATGTATTTTCAGGCAGTCTGTCTTGTTTGCCACAGTACGCTAGTTGTTATGTCGATGTGCCTGGCCGGACATCACTTAACAGAACGCCTGGTTGCGGGAGGCCAAGAGAACGAGTTGTTTTAATAGAGACGCTGCACTAACCCAACTGTTCTTGAAGAAAGTCGTCTCCAACGTCGGCTAGCGGAAGGCAAATAGTCGTGTATTGAATAGGCTCCCAAAATCGAATTTCTGTGTTATCTCAAACTTTGGGCTTTTCACGTTCGTGGTTGATTCAATTCCAATTGAATCGTGGTTAGTTTCGTGAGATACAATCACCGTAAGCGTTACCAGATTCCCACAGAGTCGTCCCAATCGAGCAATTTATCGACTCCAGAAGACAACGTTCGAGTCCGTACCGCATGTCGTTTGTGTGCTGGTGTTCTACTATTTTTGTACTGAAACACATCCCCAAAGTTTCTAGAAATCTGTTAGGAGTTGTGCTAAAATACTGCTTAGAAATGTGTGGTGTGTTTCTTCATTTAACCGTTTGGAATCTCATGAAGACCTATGAATTAAAGTGTATTCTCACAATCTCAAAGGAGAAAAGCGACCTCTAAATTTGTCATCCTATAGAGGAATTCCAAAAAACTGCGTGTACGAACTATAGTCAAGTGTTGTTGTGTGCATAAAGGCGAGATGCAACTACAATAACGCATTTCTTTTACTGCCGTTACTTGTGACCACAGCTTATGATCTATCGATCACAGACCATAGACCAACAGACCATTTACTGACAAACGCGTTCTAGTTGAGTTTATGGCCATCGTTGATTTCAGAATGTCTCTGCCAATTGTCGACACATATCGGTAGTCTAAGCGCAAAGTCAACTAACTAAGGAACGTTATTTGTGAATTCTGTTGCTAAATGTCTCAATTTCTGACGCAGAACAAAAAGCGCACATTGCCTCTTTTCACCTATACGTCGCCTGGTTTCGGCCGCGTTGTACATAAGCTCCTCAAGAAGCGGAAAATTACAATGGAAGACATGCTCGATCCACCAGAAACGCTGGCTCCAGACGTGAAGTACATCTACAAATTTAAAGGTTGTACTTGTGACCATGAAAGGTTCTATTCGGTTACAGTAGATCTTTGTATAGGTTGCACAGTGCATCATCGTTCTTAGATCCTTATATTTATATTGAATATATGTATGCTTTTTGCACTTCGTGGTGTTGTTATATATATATATATATATATATATATATATATATAATTCGATGTGTCTCGCTTATGTCTGCCCGCTACAGTAGGTCTTTGTAGGTTGTACAGTGCCGTTGTTCGTTCGGCCTTCGTTTATATTGAATATACGTATGTTTTTTGCACTTCGTGGTGTTGTTATATATATATATATATATATAATTCGATGTGTCTCGCTTATGTCTGCCCGCTTGCTTTTTCTCACGCGCTGTAGATTTCCGTAAGCCACCGGGAAACGAACGTCGGCCACGATCGAAAAAGCGATCATCGCAGTCACAGAGGTCGTTGGATCAGTCGCCGTCACGGCAACAACAGAAACAGCAGCAAAAACAGCAGACAGCAGCAACGCCGGCGGGACCGGCGCCATCCCCCGCCTCACAGCAAAAACAAACTCTGAAACAGCAAAACCAGAAGCAGCAACAGCAAGAACAGAAGCAGCACCAGCACCACCAGCAACAACAACAGAAACAACAGCAGCAGCAACAGCACCAACAGCAACAACAGCAGCTACAACAACAACAGCTACAACAACAACAGCATGTTGCCGAGCTGTCACAGTTACGGCCGCCACGAAGTGCGACCAAAACAACAACGACCACAGGGCGACCGCAAAAGCGACATCGACGGACGTCAGCCGGCACCAAAACCTCGGCCACGCCCGCTTCCGGGTCGTCGGAACACGACGGGCAAAGCGTGAGCGAGCTTAATAGCGCGCCGGGAGCGAGCAATAAGACATCACTGATGACGTTTGTTCGGCAGCTGCGCGATGGATTTTAAATTCGAATTTCGAGTTCGGTGCTTTACCGCCGAGAGTGGAGCGAGGTGCATGGGATGCTCGGGGGCGGGGGGCGGGGGGCGGGGGCGGGACGGTGGGTGGTGTAGAGCAATCCATTTTTGATTTGGTTGACAGTGTGATAATCATCATCATAATTAACGTGCAGCGTGTGTTATCGTCGCCATGATCGTCGATGATGCTGGCCATCATGCGTTCGTTTCTTTTTGGCCACTACGATGACTCGATGGGAGGCAAAATGGCAAATTTTCCGCCTAGGTTTGAACACAAGCTATATACGGTAGCTAGTAGCTATATGCGGTACACTACATCGCAGCAGCAGCAGAAGCAGCAGCAGCAGCAGCAACGACAACATTTATAAAAACAATAATACTTGGAGTAAATAACAGAAGAAACAGTAATCATGCTGCAGCAGGAGCAAAAAACGATGACAACCACAATTATAGCGACAATTACGAGGGAACCGTCAACCACAATTGTACTACTACTACTAATTACTACTACTAACAATAATAATCATTATAATCGAATTACAGCTGCAGCAGTAGCGAAAGCTATGGTTATGACGACATGTACTCAGGCAACACAAGGTAACAATAACGGCGACGGTGCACGCATAATAAAAACGATATTGGGCTTTTATTGTTTGCATATATCGTGTTTCCGTGTTTTTTTTGTGTATATATGCAAACATTTATGAGATATACATCTATTTCATGCATATACATGTAAATGGGCAAACCTATTTGTCCACACCAAGCGTGCGTGCTAACTTGCTCGTGCCGGTTTTGTCTAAGCCAGACCCAGACCGGGAAAGAAAGGGTGATCAGGCCAGAAGCGTAATTTTTGCCATCGTTTCGGGTTAAGATCGAGGATACTGCTTAAACGAGTTCGTTCGAGAATTAAACGACGAATTGCGAAAGGAAGTGTGAATATTGTCAAAAACGTATCAATAATTGTTTCTTGTGGCATTATCTCTCTCTATAAATATATATATATATATATATATATACGAGGTGTGTTCAAAAAGTATCGCGACTTGAATTTTCGCGGGTTACGTATATTCGAATTTCGATTTTTTGTGGCGTTATGTTGGTACTCATGTCTCTCACTTATGCCGACAAGCTCGGCCATTTTGAATGTTCACTTAATTGTTGACAGCTGCTTTGCTTGCACGTGTTTTGGATCGTCTTCTATTTTTACCTATTCAAAAAATGGATCAAAGAACCTGTATCAAATTTTGTGTGAAAAACGAAATTAAGTGCGCGGATGCATTCCGAATGTTGACTGTGGCATACGGAGAAGCTACCTTGGACCGAAGCAACGTTTATCGGTGGTACAAAATGTTCTCAGAAGGCCGAGAAGATGTGAACGACGAAGAGCGTGCCGGACGCCCGAGCACTTCAACAACAGACGAAAAAATTAATGAAGTGGAGAAAATGGTATTGGCCAATCGTCGAATCACCGTTAGAGAAGTTGCTGAGGACCTAAACATATCGATTGGCTCGTGCCATTCGATTTTTATCAATGATTTGGGCATGAGACGGGTCGCCGCGAAATTCGTACCAAAATTGCTCAATTGCGACCAAAAACAGCATCGCATGAACATTGCTAATGAGATGTCACCTTCACAGGTGCCTTTTGAAAGCGGCCAAAGTTTTCGCCTGCCGCAATGCGATTTGTGACATCGCTATAATAATATAAGAGTGCCCCAACTCGTCGGGGTATATAATATCTCATGGGGATTACTTTGAAGGGGACAAAATAGATATTCATGAATAAATGAATAATTTTTGAAAAAACACAAAAGTCGCGATACTTTTTGAACACACCTCGTATATATATATATATAATTTTTTTCTTCTCGCATTTGATTCGTCGACAGCGGACGTGCTATCGATTTGCTGGTGGTTGGCCTTAAATACGTTTGAGCGTCTTATCTACAGTGATCCCTATCTCAGAGATTGCCTGTGCAGCCGAATTTTGAGTGCTGTGCATCATAGGTCCAGAAGTATTTCATTGGCCCTAAGCGTGCCGTTAAGAGTTGTAATCTCATTTAGTGCGCAGGACTATTAGTGTCCGTCCTGTTGACAAACGTACGGGTCATCTTTGTTTGCATGTGGCAACAATCGTCGGCGCAAGCTAGATGTGCGGTGGTGGCAACAGACGGCGCAGCCTAGGAATCGCCCGCAATGTATATTTTTTTTACGCTAGTGGGAGCGTACCACTGTGTTGTAATATAAGTTGGCCATCCAATTAGTCGCTTACTGCAAAAACATTCAGCGGAAAGCCGCTAGGATGCCGCCCGGCAGTTCGGGAGGGCGTTCGCCTCCTCCAACCCTGGGCACAGCTCGCCTAAGGCAGTGCGCGTCTTCCGTGTCTGCGTTCAACGAACATTCATTAACTTGTACGAACTTGGCAAAGAAAGCCAGCTTCGCCGCCAGAAAGCGAAGCCGAAATTCAGTAGAATACTCAAAATGACGGATTTGTGACTGTCACATCACAAAGGCGAAAAAAGACCCCTGAAGAGAGCAACAAAACTTAAAAAAACTTAAGGACGCTGGTGCCAATCACCAATCTTAGAGACTTTTTGTCGCCTGTCTACTGCCCATCATTAACATTGTTTACAAACAACGATTTAGGAAGTTCCAACTTGTCTTATAGAGGACAAAATTTTATAGGAACTAGCACTGCTTGGGGTCAGTCATGTGAAACGACTTACGCAGTTGCACTGTGGCGCTAGGGTTCACATGGGCAAAGTGGTCCTTTTTTTACCGGGAAAACGTCCTACGTTATTATTTTTGGGATTTCAGTCACACCAGGTCGTGCTTAAACCTAACTAAGGGTCTGCCAAATGCCTACGGCCTGAGCACTTTGCGCAACGGTGTTCACAACAACAGGTCTGTAGAAAGTTCGATAGGTTACCTTACTGCAGGCTGTATTAATCAGGCGTCGGGGCGCTCATTTGTCCGGGTCGCCGTTGTGCATCCGTTTAGCCTATAGCAGAGAGAGGAACAGGCTATTCGTCGAAGCCAAAACTCTGCAACAGGTTAGGGTAACGTACGCGGCACCTGAGATCACCAATAGCCGACCAAACCCCACACCCCAATCAGACACGCCACAGCAATGTCCAAGGGGGCAACCTAAGTACGCCAACGTCGTTCGCGGAATTTCTCAGTCTCCGGAGGACCCTGACCCGTAGCAGCTACTGCCTGAACCAAGGCCTTTCCCCGCCAAGAAGCCTAAGAAGCGCACAGAAACCCCGTACGGCAACTGGGAGACGTTCGCCCTACGGCGCCGACTAAACCGTGCTACAGCGCGCCGAGCACCCAAATCCGCGCGGTCTATCCGCACCATGGCCGACGCTGCGACTAATTTGTCGCAAGTCGTGTCAGGAGGGGGATCAGACCTGTTGGGCCAGCTTAGGGTTTTTTGTGCAGGCTTTAAAGCCCCTCATGCAGCTCTTGCCAATGTTGGAGAGCCTCAAGCGTGTACGGCAATAATGGTTCAGCACGACCCCACAACCCCGAATAACATATCCAACGGCGGATCAACTGGGTTGACGGCACACTCACAGCAAACAACTTGCTTTCTATGCAACGGACATTACACAAAAACAGGGCTTACGAGCCATATAACAGCCAGACATCCATCAGCCTCCCTTAGCTCATTTGCAACTTTCCCCATGCCGATCGAAAATAACATACAGCAGACCGCCCGCATCATCAAAGATATTCAGGGTGTAGCGAAGAGGTCAGGGCTGTTAAGAATTGTCCCGAAACCCGTAAGGAAACAGGTAGCGGAGGCATTGGCAAATGTCCTCTCGGGGGTTATAGTCGGTAATTACGGATACGCGTGGTATGCGCTTTTCTCCTTCGTGCCAGTGGCTCTTCGTCTTCCTCCCTTTAGCAACGACGCCCTATTAAACGTTGTCATTATTCGTCATAATTTGCGAGAATTCTCCAACGGATTGCGTCTAGCCAAGACCGTAGCCCCAGCCACTAAGAAAAACCACATTTTCAAGAATGATCGTGTCCGCCAGACTATTCTTAAGCTAACTAAGGGTGATCACCTGGCAGCCCTTTGCTATAAGCATCCCCGGCCCCGCCAAACCTGGCCAACGCTCCCCGAGCTTCTGCTTCCGCGTACGACGTCGAAAACAGAAGTTGTAGCCGCGGTGAAAAGTTCTGCCCGAAGTTCCGCCGAGGGTCTTAACTTCATCCGACCGCGACTGCTAACAGACTTACCATCTCCGACATTGGGGGACAAAGCCGGTCGGCTGGCGGGCGCATTGGCCGAAATCGTAGACTTACTCTTGTGAGGCGTCCCTCCACCTCAACTGCGGCCTATCATCTTTGGGGCTAGACTTTTTGCCTTATAGAAGAAAGACGGGTCAATGAGGCCAATTGCTTGCTCTTCCACCTTGCGCAGGCTAGCTAAATTGCTTGCAACAGAACCAGATAACCAGGATTCTTGGGGCGACTGGTCCGCACCAGCTCGATTTTGCTACACAAGCCGGGGCTGAGGCCGCCGTGCATGCCGCCCGAGTTTTATCGATTCACGCTCACTACCTAGACTTCTCGTGAAGCTGAGTCTCAGGAATGCCTTCAACTAAGACGGGATCACCTAATAAAGCAGGTCGGGACGCACTGCCCCCAGCTAACATAGCACGTCTACCAAGCGTAACGTTACTTTTCTTAACTCATTCTCCCGGATGATCTCACATCCTCGGCCACGAGCTGCATCAGGATAATTGATGGACCAGACAACCATGTCTGGAGACGCAGACATGTTTTTTAGGAGTCTCTCTCCGACCGCAAGGGCTCGCACGCGGTTTCAAAAAATGACAAACACGTGTTAAAGGCCGTCGCTAACAACCTCACCCCGTTCGGCGCTCATCGCGCTTTCTGTACTTTGTTCGTCGTTCTCAGCCACCAGGGTTACTCACCTTCTTCGAGGAGCTGATTTGACAGGTTGATTGGACGACCCTCATTCAACGAGTTAACGCTGAACACCCTCGGGTTCGTTCTTAATTTATCGCTGGCAGCCCCTGCTCAAAAACAGGCGCAATTACCGATCTCAAAAGGAGGCCTGGGTATCCCGGATTCACTTATCCCGGCTGGGCCAGCTTTAGTCCCCTCCCTTATTCAATCCTAAAACAATGCCATTGCACTCCTAAACGAGGCCGGTGCTGTTCAGTAAAAGAGGCTCACAAGACGCCTATAAGAAGAGCTAAAGACAGTTTGCAGTGGTGCCCCGGATAACCCTCGGAGTCAGCACGACTAGAGCGCGTTGTTGCACGACTAGAGCGCGTTGTTGCACGACTAGAGCGCGTTGTTGCACGACTAGAGCGCGTTGTTGCACGATTAGGTGTATTGCGGCGTTCTCGCAAACGCCATTGTCAACTCAACAAAGGCTAGTCTTCAAGCGGTCGCCGCTAAGGGATCCGGGGCCTGGTTTCATGCGCTTTCAAGCAACCTACTGGACACCCTTTTTAGACGACGAAACGACCCGCATCGGAGCAGGACTTTTCCCGCCTCGTCTGTGATCTTGTGTCCCCTCACCAATTCAAATGTGGTCAACCTGTTAAAAAGTTAGCGCATCACGGGTGCCAGTATTAACGACACCTTTAGCCGAGCGCGCCGATCTAGTGGATTTCCCTCTGTTCTAAAGCTCCGGGGTCTTTCCGCCGGCGATGGCAAGCGCCCGGACGGGCTAACTCTAACCCCTTTCAGCGGGGGCAGAATGCTTGTCTGGGATGCTACAGTTACCGACTCATTAGCACCTTCAATGGTCGGTGGCGGGGCTGCCTTAGCCGGCTACGCTGGTAATCTAGCCAAGAGAAGGAAACTCGAACGAAATGCGCATCAATGGTACACATGAATTCTAATCGCTAGAGTTCGACACCTTGGGCGGTCCAGGCGACGTCACTCGCAAGCTCCGCCACAGGATCGGTGAACAGCTGAACTTCACAAGCGGAGATAAGAGATCTGCGGCTTATCCAGGGCATCCTGTTAAAGCGGTCCCAATCCACTCTTCACGGCGTCGTCAAAATCGGTGATCACTAGACGTTTAAGAGGGCTACAGGTAACTATGCTCGGCGTCAGCGAGAAACCCTGGGCAGATCTGGCAAAATCGGAGCTGCTGCTAGTACCAGTGGTCAATTGCATAATCTATCTAGGTAACTAACCTAGAGTTACCTCACTTGGTGTCCTTCATCATTATCTAACGTCCACGTAAGGACACGCGCATGGCGCAGCTCAGACGAGGGATCCTGTGTTTATGACTCCTTCTCGATGCTGCCACTTCACAACATCGATTGTGTCTGATTTTTCACACGTGGTGGGCCGGTGCATAAATTGAAGAATAGACGCCATCAGTTAACACATTCATTTAACACAGTGAAATCAGGTTCCCTGCAGGCATCATGACTGTAATTAGCATTGCCGCTTTTTCTCTATGAAAAACACTGCGGCGCCTACGTTTATTACAGTGGCAGTCAGTGACCTTAATTACAGCGTAGCATTTTCGATTGGGAGCGGGAGGCGTGTCTCTACAATAGACTCAGTAGGAGCTGGGGCCCTTGGTTATGAGGACCAGCTTTCTCATATAGCAGGGATTTAACCCGTCCGATACAACTGAATATTACCCTCAGTTTCACTATATTCTTCGTTACCCTAGCTTCTGATTATTGCTGACATTTATTGTACCCTATCTCCCTGCAAGCTTTACTCTGCAATCCCATTTTGTTTTGATCAAAAATGCCGTTTCACCAGCTGTATCTGTTTTACTCATATATATATATATGAATATATATATATATATATATATATATATATATATATATATATATATTCTTAACCCTAGTACTAAATCTTAGCTTACTTTGTACTCCACTTTTTGTAAATTTTGACATCCACTTTTCCACCTATATATATATATATATATATATATATATATGCATGCATACAATATACGTAAAAGTTTAACAGTCATTACAAAGGATCAGCGTATTTTGTACAAAAATTACGTATAGGCGTATAAGGTAAGCTGTGCAAGCCAGCTGGCTATAACAGTGTAAGCGCAGTGATCGCTATATGGTCTTAAAACTTGAAATCCAATTACAGCAATTCTTAAATTAAAAATTTAGCATTAAAGCAACGCGTTTGTGCAAATTTCGTCGTTTTATACCATTTCCCCATGAAAGTCTCTCTCAAAAAGTAGAGCTCAGTGAGCTGCACAAATAAAAGTGTCGTTATAAAACACAGTCTTTGCGAGTTTTCACGTGCGGCCCATGGTAGAAATGTAACATCTTGGGAGACGGCTGCATATGATCTCGCGAAAATTTTTGAGAAAGTCAGGTTAGCACATAACTTCCCGCGTTGGAGTGTCCACATATCACTCGCTCGGCAAACATCAATGCATTGGTTGCGGACGTGTTGCAAGATCTAACTACCTTATTGACTCGTCGGCGAGCACAAGAGCTGACCCCGTCAGATCGTACGCTTCAAAATATATGCGTGCCTACAAGATCATACTAACTCCGAAGCTCAAGTCCAACGACCATATGAAGCATCGCAGAGGACTCGGGAGGACTCCGACTTTGTCTCAGAAATAGTCTGCTCAGATAAGAAAGAATATTTTTATCTGACTGGAAGAGTAAACAAACAGAACTGCCGCTTATGCACAACAGAGAACCCTCGCGCTATGCATCAACAACCAGTGTATGAGCAGAAGTTAACCCTTTCCCCCCCCCTGGTGTAGATTTAGGAGACCGTCTTTTTTGGCCAATAAAACAGCGAACGATGATTACCGTGGCTAGAACTTGCTCAATTGGACACAACGTTTATGTGGTTCCTACAGGCCACATACTTGGTAGGCGCTATCTTGTACACAGCTGGCCCTACCCCACAATCGAGCAGCTCTAGCGGACATTGGGTTGATGCGTGATCTCCCAAACAGGCGGACGTTTCGTGGCCACTCGTTCAAGCGATCCGGCGTCTCTGGGCCTTTCTATGCGCGTTTTTTTGCACAGCAGCAAAGCCGATCATCAACAAGCTAATGGTAGATATTCGACAAGAAGTTCTAAAAATAACGCCTAAGTTATGCCAAAAGATTATCAACAACTGTGTCTATCTCCTACAGAGAATGCTAAGAAGTCCCGAGGCGAGTCTCATCTTCCTGACGTCACGTTCCTTTAGACATAGCGGTGCATGCAAAACAGTTTCTAATACAACTCGAATTCGAACCGTACCTATTCTACTTTGTCCTCTCAAGCTTTCAAATAACTCTTTCCGCACCCTGTATGTATGCATATATCGTATATACATTATTGGCGTGTGCGTGCGTGTGTGTGTGTGTGTGATTGCATTTCAGTGACGACAGTTTCGTAAGATCGCTAATTTTGTCAGTACACGAAATGCAAACAAATCGGCACCACGGACTCGGCGCTCGACGGCGACGTGTATTGTGATCTATTCAATCGGAGTGACTTACGAATCTCCTGCCACCGGAGACATTGACGGACCCTAGGCCCCCATCGAATAAGACTCGCCATCTCGACGACTCGAAGCTGGCCTCAGCTTCGAGTTACCACTAACTAACTATGTATTTCTATTGCGTCCGCCTAGAGGAGAAGCCGTACGGAGAGAGCAATCTTTAATTGCAGCCATCGCTGGCAATGAATAAGGTTTCAAATTGAATCGTCGTCTGTCGTCGTTGTATTCTTCCTTGTCGTCATCCTCGTCGTCGTCGTGTTCGTCGCCGTGCCGACAAATATGGCCAGAGCAGCTGTCTCTATTGAAGCGTGTTCCGTCTGGAAATACGAAGGCAATAGAAGGCCAGCCCAATCTAGGGGGGTAGGGATTCACGGTACAACAACCATCACTGAAAAGAACGTCGAAGGAGATGAGCATGATGAAGATAAAGATAAAGAAGAACGAAGAGGAGGGAATGTAGTAGTAGTAGTAGTAGAAAAAGACGGCGGAGACGAAAAAAAGAAGAAGAACGAAAATAAAGAGACTTTAGCTAGCTCGTGCGGCTAGAGTAGGAAAAAGCTCAGCCGACGACGACGACGACGCTTGCAACGAGAGAAACGTCCACAACAACGACCAACGTAGTCGCGTCCAGTAGTCGCGCCTCATCCGGAAACTAAAGCCGGAGAGCGTATCACCCCACACTGTTCCAGCCCACCATGCAGCCCCCCTACGCCACTACCCCTCGGGACTAGCAGCACTAAACCACCCCTTCCTTCGTTCTTTCCTTCCTTCCTTCGTTCCTGCCAGTTGTCGATCCGGGCTCGCTGGGAGTCCTCGACTCCTCTCCACGGGGTCGGGGATCTCGTTTGCGGAGGCGAACGAAGAACTCAACGCTGCTCCAGTTGAGTTTGCCAAAAGACCCGCTGCTGCTGCTGCACGTAAAGCCGCTTAGCCTGGCCGACTCGATGCGGGCTCTATTGACTGACCGACCGACCGGCCAGAGCTTCTCGTTTGAATACGACGCCGACGTCTCTTCAAGTGGCGAACGACCCTTTCAGATGATCGTCCTCGTCGTAGACGTCGTTGTTGTCGTCGTCGTTGTTGTTATTGTTGTTGTTGTTGTTGTTGTCGTTGTTGTTGTTGTTGTTGTTGCTGCTGCCCAGGCTGCTGTCGCCGCCGATGCGAATTCTAAAGATGCACACTAACAGAGTGAATTACCAAGTCGGCCACTTCTACTACGACTACTTCTACTACGACTACGACTCAAACTACTGGCAAGGCAGATACGATACGTGTATAGGACGTCGTCGTATAGAAAAAGCTTACCATGCGCTTTTGTTTTCGGCTGCAGATAATCGACTCTGCCTGAAGCTCTTTTCTAATAGGGGAAATGAAAGTACTTTTTATTCTAAGATCCAATAGTATTGATATCGACGTATAGGCAAGCAGGCCTGAACACAGTTGGCTTGAAATTATTGTCCATAAATGTATATATATATTCTTGACGCGTTACCCTCCCTCCAATGCCATGAGTACCGTACTGTATGACTAAGTATGTGTAGCGGCTTCGTCTAGGGTCTAGTGTGCTAGTTATAGCTAGATCCCTGTTGTTGTCGAGCCCGCTGGCGTGGTGGCTAAGGTCTGCGCCTTGCAACCGGAGGAGACACACAGGTGCGCGGGTTCGAGCCCCACCGTTGCACATTTGTATTTATGGGGGTCCGTCTATGAAACAATGCGAAAAGCAGTCCCATGGACGTTAAATCTTGGCTGAGAGTCAGCCCCGAAAGGATAGATCCCTGTTGTTTATTGAATTTTCTTTAAACGATGCTCATTGAGAGTAGATGATGAATCATACCGCTGAGAGTGCGTGACCCTGCTGCCAAAAAGACTGTTGGGGAAACCCTGTGTATCTCAACATGTCCGCTTATGCTACCGTTTCAAGCGCTTCTGAAATTATATTTACTTACGCCCATGAAATAACGTTATTACTATAACGTCTGGAAAAGCATCGTTGTTTTATGTATGCTTATGATATCAGCTGGCCATTGCAACATAGTGCAAGACATTCTACTAGTTCATGGTTTTTGCAGTCATCCGGAGTTTCCGGGCCAAGGTCCTGGAGCTGATTGAACCTTAAATGCGTATAGATCAAATGTCAAACGTTTTACGATCCTTTTAATTGCTTCTATTGGAAGGCATTGCCACAATTAATAATACACGAGTGAAAACGGTAGTGATCAGTAATATGATCAAAAGAACCTTGGTTACGTAAGTACCCGTTAGGGTTGCAGTAGGCAGTAGAGAATGATTCGAGCTAGATAAATCACAAACATCGGTTACGGGCAAATGTACTGCAATGGCTCAATGGCTAGAAGACTACTAAAGAAAGAAAGAGTCACGATTAGATGTATCGGACCGAGGGTCAGAATGAATACCGATGCCTTGCTTTACTAGCTGCTAACAGATCGGGCTTGTCCCTCAACGTCACGGTAAGGAGATGGCATAAGTGTGGCGCCCTGGGACACATTGCAAAAATATGCAAATCAAAATTAACTTGCAATAACTGTAGTGGGGGTGACTCATGCAGCTAACTCTGCGGCATGCCCACTATTTAGAGCCATAATAGCGGAAGGCGACACGACTGCAGACTACAACAGCGGGAGAAAGAGTCCTAATAGGTCTCCGTGTCCCTCGACGGTTTGCCCTGCAGCAAAAGCGATTAATGTAAACGATACCCTTCTCAATAATACAACAGCGCATAAGAAGAAGCCGCAAATATATATATATATATGCATACTATATACGTACTATGTATATAAATAATGAGTCTATAGATTAAAATCCTACAGGTAAACTGTAAGAGGAGCAACCCGGCGCACGCCCGTTTAGAGACTGCCGTTATAATATACAACGTAGAAGGGCGGATAAAGACCAAGCACACACTCGAAATCGTAAGGGAATTCTCATGGGTACACCTAGAAGGTGTGGTACGGATACACTCTTGTTATTGCAGTTTGAACAAACTGGTAAAGCAATTGAGGACGCTCCTACAGGTCCTCACTGGCACAATTTATCCACTGGCGCATGGTAGATCGACACGATCGGGTGCGCCAGAGACGAATGCTTATAGGCCAGGGCGCTGATTCGAATAGTACCGGCTACAGTGAGTTCAAACTTTGCGACCTACAGATTACTGTCGCTGTTTTTTTTTCAGGAAAAAGAACTCCAGGCTTTCAGTTCCCTGCTTTATGTTTTACAGATGAAGCTTTGTTTACACTGAGAAGGCACACTTAATGCAAACAATTGTATTAGAGGACCAGTGAGAATTCGCATATGGATCATAATCGCATAATCGCTCCTACGTGAATGTAGCCACTGGCATCGTAAACCTCATGGGGCCGCATTCATTTTCCGAAATGATATATTACTAAATATACAATACTTTTCCAAGCAGGACCCTGTTAGATCTGCTGCCAAATGTTCCCGAAAAATTACCACCACGTTTCATTCCACGCCACAGCAAGCACTATCCGATACCGTACAGCAGCCGCTAACGTCATCTCCTCTGTTAGCATAGAAGTGTATGGAAATCCGACATCAAAAGTGGAAAAAACTGCTCGAGATAATGATACGACAAACCGTAGAATATCACAATCTAATTTAGAGTGAAAATGATCACCACTAAGATTTATGAACGAAGTGGGGATTTCAAGGTATTCAACGTAGAAGGAAAAAATGGGGCATCACTGGATCCTAATTTTTGGAACTTTCCTTAATGCGACAATTGATATTTCTTTGGCCGATGTTGGTCGAAGCTGATTTTTCTTCCACACACGGCGTTCGGTGTTTCAATCAAACAACTCGTTTTTTTACATTCGCACATCTGTGTGTAGAGGTGCCCGGCCGATTACATCGATGCATAAAACAATTTGACTCCTCGCCTCAATAGAATTAGTTCTTGATTGACCCTCCTCGCCTCAATAGAAATAGTTCTCCTATTTACCGCGTGATATGGCAAGCATCTATGTATATCCAGTAATATTACATAGACAAAGAAAACACACAGACATCTATTCTAGTGAGGTTTGGCTCGCAACAGCACATTTTGTGCTCCTTATGTCAGGCAAAAACACCAGTGTCACAAATTGTAGTAATTTCACTCTCACTCCGAAACAAGACGTCTCAGAGACCATGTTCTATTGGAAAAAAAAATTTGCTTTAACAAGCTCTACAATTCCATGCACGCTTTAAAAACCTTTCAGTCTCACCCTGTATATATATATATATATTAATTTTTTTTTATAACTATACATTTATGTCATAATATGAGCCCCGCAAGTCGCCTCTCGATGTATGTAAATAGAAAAGATGGCATATACGTGTTCCCGGATGTCAGCGGCGCTGCCCACTGCCTGGCTTTCTGACAGATGACAATGGAGTGTCAACTTGCTCTACTGTTCGTGATTCGGCTCGTAAGGACAGTTATTGAAAAACGCCAATCTTCGACAAGTTGAGCCCGGTGGCGTTATGCATTCGCCTGCGCCTCGCGCGACCGGAACAGTAGGCATAGCTGCGCTGCGGGATCGAGCCCCACCGTTGCCCCACATTTGCCTTTATGACGGGAGTCCGTCTATGAAGCAATGCGAAAAGCAGTCCCGTGAACACTAAATCTTGCCTGAAAGTCAGCCGCAAAAAGGTTAGTTTAACTTTCCAAGACAAGCAGGTATACCGATCTTAATTGTTGACCGCATAGATATACACGTCGTTGTTGTTATCGTTCAACATGGCTGTTTTTTTTGGATCGTTTATCATTTCACTGAGGACCGCGCTTAGTCTTGGTAATAGTTTTCTGTTTCTAAGTTTTCTTTCGACCACTGGCTTCCTTTTTCTACCGGCTCCGGCATCTGTGTTAGTCATTATTGTGCATCATTATGTCAGTATGTTCACATGGCGCTTGTGCTTCATGGCGTGTGCCAGTCTACCGGCTCCACCACCGCCTATTTTTTTCTTAGATTTCCTGTACGGCAATTGCCCGTGTACGGTTTCTTCGTGTCATGGCTAATTTTAATCCACTCCGGCATTTACCTTGTCTAAATTGGAAACCATGCAAACCAATTTAAGAGTAGCCGGTCTGGGTCTCGAACCTAGTCCTCCCGAATGCAAGGCAAAGGCTTTGCCACTAAGCCATCTTGCTCGGTAGTTGTAGAGTTGGTAAGTCCATTTGATAAGACCAGTCAACATTTCGGTTCTCTCATAAACTACTTGTACGTATATCATATATATATATGTATATATATCATACCCGCCTAATAAGTGAGCGGGGGGGGGGGAGCAAATAAAATCAATCGATCAATCAATTAAACAAATCGGCCCACTTCCGCGGACTGCTCCCGCTGGACAGATCACTGATTCCTACGGAAGGAGGGAGAAAGGGGGAGAGAGAGAGAGTACATATACGTGAATGAGGACGAAGGCAGACATGCTGAGGACACGACCGCTGACTACTGCGCGCTGATGCGCCGTACGATGTACTTAGGTGATGGCGCCACCGCTGCCCGAAAACGAAATGCCGGGCCGCGGCATCTCGGCAGTTCCATCGCCCGAGTCTCCAAGGTCTCTGGTCTCTTCCTCAAGGTCATCATCTCCATGCATCTCCTAACAAGCGGTGTTATGGTTCGGATGATCGTTGACATTGATTGTGGCGATTATGTTGATGCCGGCTGCCATAATGATGATGATGATGATGATGTCAGTGGTGGTGGTGAGGATCATGGCGTTATGATGGTGATGAACCCCTAATGATGGTGATGATTATAGTCAATCTAACAGGAAAAGCTCGCTGCCCCGCAACCATCACGAAGGGTCGGCAATCAACCCGCAGGCTACGTTGGTTCGTTGAGTCCCAGATGTATTCCTACCTCTCGTCGTTGTTGTTGTTGTTGTAGTAGTAGTAGTAGTAGTAGTAGTAGTAGTAGTAGTTGTTGTTGTTGTTGTTGTTGTTGTTGTTGTTGTTGTTGTTGTTGTTGTTGTTGTTGTTGTTGCTGTTGTTATTGTTGTTGTTCCTTGACTAGCCAACTACAGTAACCTAGTACAGCTATAGGCGCCAGCCGCCAATGCTTTGGCAGGAATCATTCGGTCTTGAATGAACGACGTCGTTTTGGCGTCGCCTCTTTCCCGTCGCTTTGCCTATACAGCAGCAGCGGCATTCCTTTATAAGATTCGCCTGCAGGATGCGAGTGGCGGCGGCTGGCTAGCATACATTGGCCCCCGCCATCGTCTGATCGGCCTCGTCTCTCCTAGCTTATGCTTTCGTCTGACTCTGGATCTGGCTTTTCTGTTGTTGATGTTGTTGTTGTTGTTGATGTTGTTGATGTTGTTGTTGTTGCTGCTGGTGCTGTTGCTTATGCTTCAATAAGAGGCAATTTCGATAAGGTCTGTAAGGGCTAACTCGATCACGTTCTGGCCGAACGTTATGGCTGTTACCGCTACACTGCTATTAGAAATCACTTCGAGCTCTCGTTCCTCTTCATTGGTAAAGCAGACATTGCGCACAATTGCACACGCACACACACACACACATATATATATATATATATATACAGAGATTGCGTACATTTGCATATATATATATATATATATATATGTATATTTATATATATATATATATATATATATATATATGTGTATATTTATATATATATATATATATATATATATATGTATATTTATATATATACAGGTATGCAAATATGCAAAGGCTATTCGGTAAGTCAGCTATTTGTAATAGAATACAAAAAGCAATAAAACAGTTTATAATACTAAAAGCAGGACACAGTATAAGGTTAATCACCGACTGCTAACCACATTAAGCCGGTACTCTAGCAACAGCGCCTCACGCATCGATTACATCATGAGAACTTTCTATACGCATCCTATAGAAGGAAAGCGAGTGCGCGCGTGAGAATCGTAAGCAATGTATAGGTAGTATTGTCACACCGTACAAATTGATTTACCATGCAACAATACAACGACATTGCTAATGACAAGAAGCCAAAAAGCTCGATAGAAGGCCCAATCTTATTCGTACTTCGCTAACGATTCCTATACGAAGGCATTAAAACTGTACTGTGTCACTCGCACGGCTGAAAAACCAAAGCCTACAAGTACAACTAGACACAGCAACGCGTTTAGACAACGAACGAACTCGACAGACAAAACTGAAGAGACATTTTTGGTAGAGATAGGCGAACTGATCGTAAGCAAACGAACGCGCACTGCAAGAGCACTAGCAACGGAACAAAGAGAAACGCAGACAGATAGACAAATCGATGATAGATTGATAAAAATATAGACAGACGCGTAAACCCACCCATATCACCCACCCACCCACCCACAAAGCATCGACGAAAGCGACGCAAGCTTGGCGGCCCGCAAGGCGCAACGCAGTGGCGGCGGTGACGGGCGCGGCCAAGCATTGCAATGTTACTACTAAGTTAATGAAAGACAAAAGTTTGCTCATCAAGTTTCGTTGGGCCAGTGGCGCGACGGGACGATACTCGCCCTGATACTGATGGGCGGCGGTGAGCTAAATTTATCTTAAGCGATGTTCTTTCTCTTCTGTCTTAGTGAAGTGAGGACCTCGTTGTTGTTGCCGTTGCTGTTGTTGTTGCTGTTGCCGTTGTTGTTGCCGTTGTTGTTGCTGTTGTTGTTGTTGTTGCTGTTGTTGTTGTTGCTGTTGTTGTTGCTGCTGCTGCTGTTGTTGTTGCTGTAGTCGTTGTTGTTATTTTTGTAGCTGTTGTTTTTGCTGCTGTTGCCGCTGCTAATAGCTGTAGTTATTCTTGTTCCTGTTGTTGTTAGCCGATAGAAGAATGTCGAACAGGATACAAACTCTATACCGCTGCGTACGACAGATATATTATTGCGGGCTATTTAACTTGCTATTTAGCAAGCAAAAAAGAGCGATTGCAAGAACATCAATCAGCAGCAGCAAGCAAGGCCAAGAGAGAGAGTGATATATATATATATATATATATATAGAGGGAGAGAGAGAGAGAGAACGAGAGAGAGAGACTGTTGCCCCACATTTGTATTTATGGGAGTCCCTCTATAGAGCAATGCGAATAGCAGTCCCATGGACGTTAAATCTTGGCTGAGAGTCAGCCCAAAAAGTACTTAGCATTTTTTTTTTAATAATTGCACGTTGGCCATACGCAGGTAGCAGAGACAATGCACGATGCTTGGCTGTGGGGATTTGGGGAGGAGGGGGGAGGGGGCTGCTTCCCAATATGTGCTGCGAAACGCAGAGAGAAAACGACAGAGAAAACAACGAAGAAGGGGGGGGGGAGCGACAATGAACCCACAAACCGAAAAGAAGAGCGGGTGGAGACGCATGTCGATGTGTGCACGATGTGTTGGAGAAGGCCAATGTCGATGTGCCTATATACGTATGTACCCCCCATGTGTGAGAGACCCATGTGAATGTACATACAGATGGGACCCATGTGAATGTGCATACAGACAACAAACGCGTTTGTAGGTATAGGCGTGCACACGTACGTGCCTGTACGTGTATGATGTCTGGGACAGTGGCGTACAGTGAGTCGTCTCCGGAGGCGTCCGTGGTGGCCCACCCGCTCCGCTTAGTACGGCGGGCGAGCAGCAGCAGCGCTAAGGGCACGTCGAGGACAACGGCGGCACCGGCTGTAAAACTCTTCAATTACTATATAGGCAGCGAAACTAACGGGGGTAACAACCGAAGGAAACCGAGAGAGAGCGCGAGAGAAACAGAGAGAGAAAGAGCGAGAGAAACAGAGAGAGCGCGCGAATAGGAGAGAGGGAGAGAGGGAGAAAGGAAAAGGACAAGGAGAGAGTACGGAAAGAATGAAAGCTTGAGAGCGGATATAAAAACACATCTCGGTTCTTCTAGCGCACATTTGCAGCAATAAAGCCGTTTTTTGTGTTTGTGCAATAGCCATTGTAACTTTTTGAGGCAGAACTACATATACCTTTTCTTTCTATCCATCTATCTATCTATTAAGCGTAAGCTTGCTTGAAGGAAGCGTAGCTGCTGAACGGCAAATAACATGTTGCGACAGGAACACGCGATCCATTCGTTCTGTGTTGATGCACACACATCCTTATATATGCGCGCGTGTATATATATATATATATATATATATACATACATACATACATACATATGTATATGCATATATATATAGAAAATATTGTGATGTTTTAGTAATCATTTACAATACGTTGCGTTTGAGTTTGCACACTCGGCAGTGTTCGCCTTCATATATATATATATATATATATATATATGAAACTTGCTTGAAGAAAGCGTAGAACGCCGAACGGCAAATAACATGTTGCGACAGGAACACGCGATCTATTCGTTTTGTGTTTATGCACACAAATCCTTATATATGCGCGTGTATATATATATATATATATATATGATTTATTAATAATTTACAATACGTTTGCACACTCGGCAGTGCTCGCCTTCAGATATATATATATATATATATATATATATATATTATCTACTTTATGTATTTGGAGGCCACCGGTTTTCCGCTTGAATAACTACCGCCCGAATCGATCGCACACAGAGTATCATCGTTTGCTATATATATGTATATATATATTTCCAATAAATATATCTAGTGCGTAAACCGGCACTAGCAATAGGAACCAGGAACCACTAACACAAGTAAGGCCATTTAAGACACGTTTGCTGTATGCTCTATTTGAAGGTCTTAGAGAACAGATGGCTGAGTATCATTGCGGAAATACGTGTTACGAATACTTTCTTAGACCTACGGAAAAGAAGTTTCAAGAGTGTACATAACGCATATCGTTTGCTTATTACAATATGTTCGAGGCCTACTATGCTATACTTCCTCAACGTCACCACTTTTGTTTTCGACGTTTGCTCTGAACAAAACATACTAAGCATATTGCTCAATTGGCTAAATCGGTTTGTTTTATCACTAACAATTCTAATGTTTATACTAAACATTTATGTGTGCAGCGTAATTCTCTATAGATTCGTCTATTGGGTATAAACATTTGCACTGCAGAGCATAAATAGTTTATCTACCGTTCACTTCATATATGAAAGTGCTATCTTAGTAAATATCAATTAATTCTTAAAGTATAGAGGTTCCCCACTAGAACTTCGATTAGACAGACAGCGCTCTTCTTGACAAAGCTCACAAAACACCACCCTTCTCGCATGTTCAAAACGCCCCATTTAAAATAAAATCCTGCAAGTGATTTTTTTACGAAAACCGAAAGTATCTTAGTAGTGAAAAAAACTAGGCAGTTCGAGCAATCCATACGTAATTTATAATATTTAAAACCCCGAGGACGGCTACTCGACTACAGCGTGTGAGCAGCAATATGTTGTATTGCTTGGGGCACAAATCTGTATAGAAGCAGTAACCGTGGCAACTTATTTTTTTTTTACATGGGGAATGGTAATGACCATCTCTTTTCATTGAGACATCTGTGCTTCCCGTTTTTTTTGGATCATGGTCGATTTTTGTTATCCACTCCGGCATTCACCTTGTTTAAATTGGAAACCATGAAAACCAATTTAGGAGTGGCCGATCTGGGTCTCGAACCCAGGCCTCCCGAATGCAAGGCTAGGGCCACTTTTGCCACGAAGCCATCTTGCTCGGTTCTACCTGTTCTCAGTGAAAATTTCGAGTGTTATTGTGAACGTTCGTGCAAGTGTGCAGGATTTTTTATTGCGTTTACAGACACGGTTCGCGACATGCCTGCCCATCAATACTGTGCTGACATTTGATCGCTTGTATCCCGCCTGTAGACAACGTACTCGCAAAGGCAAATAGATAGGTAAGCTAATAGCGGGGAAAAAGTGCGTTGCGTGCTCTCCTTCATTATCCGGCGGTGGCGGCGGCGTCGGCGAACGCACAAGGGGCGTAGAGACGGATGGGAACAGCGACAACAACGACGAGGAGGTTTGAGGTCATACACATACATGGCTGCGTTGTCGTCCTACCTGGCAGGGTCATGATAGTCTTCAGATTCAGTCTTTCAGTTCATAATAGGATCAATGCACGAAATCATCAACTTTGTGTGCGGACTGGGGGCGTCTATTCGTCCGTCCGTACGCCTCCTTCTGTTGGTCGTGTTGTATCGTATTCCTTCTGCTCACCGAAGAAAGAAGAAAAGCAGCGCTTACGGAGTTTAGGGCGGTCCTTCGTCGAATGCTTGCCGCTAGACCGCCCCTAACAAGAGAGGACAGGGGATGGCGCGTATGCCTTGCGCCGGATTACTTACGGTTCGTTTCGGGGAAACCAGCTGCGCTTGACCGCTGTTACGCCATTCTAGACATTTAGGATCAGGATTTGACGGCGGTAGGACGCCACCGAAGACCCACGCATAGGTAGAAACGTACCACACGTTGCACGTAAGCATGCGCTTGGTTAGCTTATTTGGGCGCCGATTTGCCGATATGGTCATGCATCTAGCCAATATACGTGTCCTGGTTCCGCTGTTATTTTTAAGAGTTGTAATCTCGATCTCTGTTCTGCTGCAATTTTTTAAGAGTTGCAAGCTAACCTGGGTGAGGTTATCGTAAACTTTTTCGGAGCTTTGAATACTCTCTAAATTGTTTGCAGAACCATGATGAAAACGCAAGTGCTTTGATTAGGTATCTGCATCCCATTCCTCTAAGATATAATTCGAAGGATGAACAGAACAGGGTGCGCAAAGCGCCGCTCGGTTTTCTAAGTCATGAATGGACAAACCCTTAATAGCCAATACAATTGGAGGTTAATGTAATCCAATTAAACTGCAATAGCTACAAGTCAGCGCACGACAGACTAGAGAAAATAGTAACTCAACCCAAAACAATTCTTGTTGCTATCAGTGAACCATATGAAGATAGAGCAAGTCCACAAACCGTATATTACATGGATACGTGCGAGATATACGCTTAGCGCTACAATTAATAACAGCAATTATCTACCAATACTCAAACACGTACAAACAACAGGATATGTTAATCTTACCTTAGATTTTCCAATTCAAGTATATATATATATATATATATATATATATATATATATATACATATACATATATATATATATATATACATTTCCTACTTGTATAGTTTATTAACTTTAGGGGCGCTTAGAATCCTGCAGGCCTACCGTACGGTTAGCACAAACGCAGCCCTGTTACTGGCTGGTTCCCCACCTTGGGACTTAATAGTAAACGAAAGAAAAAGGATTTTGGAAGCAGGGGGTGAGTCTGGCAAAGAAGTTAAGAGGGAAAAAACGATAAGAGCGTGGCAAGAAGAATGGGACGCCATACCCATAGGATCACCGGGCCATTCACTTCGCTTGCTCATCCCGGACATCAAAAAGTGGATAAACCGCCCCGCAGGGGAACTAAACTTTTTTCTTACGCAGTGCCTCACTGGCCATGGTGACTTTCAAAGTTATCTCTTTCGTATAGGCAAAGCTCCCTCGGTAACCTGCGTGCACTGTGCGGACGGCGTCAACGATGATCCAGAGCACACTCTACTGAAATGCAATGGACTAGAGCAGGCAGGGACAACTGCCACAGCGCTGCTAAGATTGAAATGGTCCAGAGAAGCAGAAAAACGAGGAGCCAGAACACCGGACCCGCCGAGAAGTATCATGAAAATGTTTGTGGAGTACATATGCAGCACAGCATCAGCATGGAAGCTGGGCGAGGAAATGGCAACTGCAGTGATGAAAAAGAAAACCGAGCTCGGCAAGTACAGAAGAGAACGGATAGCGCTTACGACATCAACAGATGACGTGGCTTGTATTCAGACGGGTTCGCAGGTGTTGGGACAAGCACGTCGGACCGGTGGGGGAACCCGTGAGTGACCTCGGCCAAATGATCCGGTAGGCGCTCGCCACTTCTCCTAATGGCCCATAGTACTGTTCTATGGATATCTGGGCCATTAGAGAGTGAAGCTTAAGGGGGGAGTAGTGTTTAGTGGGTAGGGGTCTTGGCGGACCAACATCCAACCGCTAGGGTCGAGTCCCACACTGCTCGAGAGGGGGTAATACCTCGTACTCGTAGCGTGCGTAAAAGCATTTTAGTTTATTAACTTGTTTTTGAGGATTGAATGTTTAAGAAGAAGTACACATATTTAAGGCCAGCAAGACTAATTACGTATTTTCAGGTCCCAGCTCTACACCTACTAAAACCTTAAAGACGCGGCAACGAAATGCAAATTATACGAATACTAGTAATATCTAATATTCATATAGGTGCATATATGTTTGTCGTTGTCAGGGAGACATAGCAATTAGAATGTATACAGGAAAAAAACAGCCAAAACCTCAGCAGAACTAAGAAAAATCCTCCCACAAACCAGTGGAGCCACCGATTCTCGGCGCCACCTCTTTGCATCTGTAATAGACAGCATCATAGTATACGCCGCACCCTTATTTATGGGAGCGCACGACTACAAGAGCTACAACACGTCGCTTCCTCAACAAGACCCAAAGACCTATGGCGCTGAAGATAGCACGAGCAAGTCGCACGGCTTCTACAGCAGCCATACAGATCATTTCCTGACAAATTCCTTGCTAGTAAGTGTTACAAAACTGGTATCAAGAAACCCTTTAGTTTTTCTTGGCCTGACGGAGGAAACACTAATCGGCAGAACCGACACCCTAAGCAAAGGGAGCCAGCAATGAAAAGCAATCCATCCTGGTAATTGGTCAAAATCAATACTTCCTGATCTCAAAAAATGGTACAGCCTCAAACACCGCTCACTTACCTACCCACTCGCGGAACTGCTAACAGGCCATGGTGGCTGTTTTAAGCAGTGCCTACACCGCAATGGTAAAACTGACTCCCCCGTATGCCATATGTGCAACTTGGGGCGGGGGGCGGACGATGTAAGGCACTGCTATGAACGGTGCGCCTTTTTCGACACTGAGCAAGAGCTCGCCCGGAATCTACGAATGCGAAACCCCCTGATACGCCAAGACCTCGTAGAGCCGCTTTTGAAAAATCACAAATCCTGGACTGTGGTAAAACGATTCGCAGAAAGTATTTCCGAGGTAAAAATAACCGCAGCACAAAACCGAGCAGCCCAAATGAAAAGAGGAGTGGCCAGGTAAAGTAATCTCGAGAAGACAGTACTGCGGCCACTCCCCGACAAGGGGAAAGAGGACGACTGGATTTTAGTGAGTGCGAGTTTTACACTATCGTGGCTTTAACATTGACGTCCGGTTTGCATAATGCATTTTACTAGCCATATCTACAAAAAAAAATGTATACAAATCATAGTTATCCGCTATGGTTTTTAATACCTAATGTTTCAATACCTAAAAGGCACGTTACAACAGGAAATACACGAAAAAAGTTAGAAAATAAATGCCGTAATTTTAACTGGAGAAACCCTGGCATTTGGGATATAGCCTGTGTTGTCCAGAAACGAGCAATTCAATAGACAAACGCCATGTGCAAGTAGCACACTGTTATGCATAGCACACATAAATCAAGATGTATACGTAGTAATTTGCCTCTACCCATTGTTTGGCACGAACTGCAATGTGATCAGCATATACGTGCGTCCACAAAATTTTGGTTTTAAGATACCAGCAGACACATCAAGCACTAACGCACACGTGTATTATGTTATATATATATATATATATATATATATAACTTAAAGTAGCTTGAACTTTTAACTGTAAAATCAATTTTAAAAACGAAGGAGTTAACCGATTATACTAATTCGTAGTCCCCACTGTTGGCCAGAACCGTCCCCCATATATGAACCCGACTATCGATTTCCATGGTAAATAATTTATGCATCCCGAAGAATGTCTCCTCGTGTGTTGCTATATTGCCTCTGGTAAAGTTAATTTGCTATATTGTTTTAATGCTTCTGGTGAAACGAATTTGCTTCATTGCTCTAGTACTTCTGGAGAAGTGAATTTGTTCAATTGTTTTAGTACCTCTGGAGAAGTTAATTTCTTTCTCTGTAGATAGTTCTGCAAACATCTGACTAGATGGTAGTCCGGTGGTGCACAAAGCAAAATATCGTGCGAATGGGTTCGTCTCCTTGGCGTTTTTTGGCGTACTCACTTGGGAACCCTGTTTCACAGTTTCGCGCAAGCGGTCTTCCTCTAGCGTTATAGGCCTGCCAGAACGTGGTTCATCTAGAAGGCTTGTGTTGCCAACGGAACCGTAGAATGAAGACAGACGAATTTGCGCGGGTTCACACACTCACTATTCTTATTTATTATAATTCACCACACGCCAGAGAGCGATACGGCAGCGCCGTCTCTCTTCGTATTATTATTGTTGTTGCCTAGCTAGCTCTCACAATGTCCCGGCGGTTAGCGCGAAGCAGTTTCCACCGCCGGAACTCACACAGATCACACACTTGTCACTGCCGCTACACTACCGCTAACAATCACTCAACTAACAATATATATACATAGTGTGTTCAAAACGTATCGCGACTTTTGTGTTTTTTCAAAAATTATTCATTTATTCATGAATATCTATTTTGTCCCCTTCAAAGTAATCCCCATGAGATATTATACACTTGTGCCAACGGTTTTTCCAATCTTCGAAGCACTTCAAAAAACCATTTATTTTTATCTTGTTCAGCTCCTCCTTCGATGCCGTCTTTATCTCGTCAAGCGTAGCGTAACGTCGTCCTTTCATAAGCCTCTTCAGTTTAGGGAACAAGAAAAAGTCACAGGGGGCCAGATCTGGGGAATACGGTGGCTGCGGCATCATTAGTGTGTTGTTTTTGGCCAAAAACTCGCGCACAAGCAACGATGTGTGAGCAGGGGCGTTATCGTGGTGCAAAAGCCAATTTTTGTTCTTCCACAAATCCGGGCGTTTCTGGCGGATTGCTTCGCGCAAATTGCGCATAACTTGCAGGTAATATTCCTTATTGACCGTTCTACCCTGTGGCAAGAACTCATGATGCACCACGCCCCTGCAATCGTTAATCATTAATTTTTTCGTCTGTTGTTGAAGTGCTCGGGCGTCCGGCACGCTCTTCGTCGTTCACATCTTCTCGGCCTTCTGAGAACATTTTGTACCACCGATAAACGTTGCTTCGGTCCAAGGTAGCTTCTCCGTATGCCACAGTCAACATTCGGAATGCATCCGCGCACTTAATTTCGTTTTTCACACAAAATTTGATACAGGTTCTTTGATCCATTTTTTTGAATAGGTAAAAATCGAAGACGATCCAAAACACGTGCAAGCAAAGCAGCTGTCAACAATTAAGTGAACATTCAAAATGGCCGAGCTTGTCGGCATAAGTGAGAGACATGAGTACCAACATAACGCCACAAAAAATCGAAATTCGAATATACGTAACCCCATGAAAATTCAAAAGTCGCGATACGTTTTGAACACACCTCGTATATGTATATATATATATATATAAATCTGCCTGCATCTGCCAGCCACAACACTCACCACCCTAGTGCAGCACTGCTGCCACGCTCCCGCCGCTGTCGCTGCCAGGCCGTCGGACGTGCCGGTCGCCGCCGCACTAAGGGCTTGCAGAGTGCGCGTTACGCCGAACGCTCGAGGTAGCAAAAAGGGCTGAGGAAATGGCGCGCACCCTTTTTATCCGGCCGGCGACCGGCAACGTGACAGTGCACGAACGTGCAGTGGCGGGTTGTGGCTAACAGTGCAGTGGCGGGTTGTGACCAACAGTGCCGTGGCGGGTTGTGGCCGACAATGCCGTGGAGGGTTGTGGCCGACAGTGCTGTAACGGGTTGAGGCCAACAGGCAGAGATCATCATTATCATGGCGCGCTAATACAAACTTCTATTCGCGGCCATCCAATATGCAACAGTCCTCCCCCTTTTTGAGGGCAGCGGTAGCCACTCAAAAAATACCTATGTTGCATTGATTGTATTTAACATTTATTGTGTGGCGCTCTGCGAGATCAACTTTCGCTCACAACAAATTCTCTTGATGTAGCGGCCTCCACCGAGCTGCGCCCGGTAGGCACGCTTCACGCCATTCTTGGTCGCCAGGGCTTCTCCACACGACCTAGGCGCCAAAATGCCCGTGGCACTCCTTCTTCCAGTAGAACTACGACGGCGCCCGCGGCGAACGGCTCGACATGGGGTCTCCCCGTCGCCGCAGAGCCATCGTCAGGACTAGCAGATCCTTGGCGCGCCATCGCCTTCAAAATAAGCTGCTTCGATCGCGGCGCATGTGACTATCGCGACCCAACTCTTCGTTCCACCTCCTCGCGACACGTTCATGACCATGTCGGTCTGTAGATGCTTCAGCCTGGAAATGAACTTGGCCAGGCCCGCGTCTTCGGACGGCTCGCCACGAGAGGTGCTTGCGACGTGCTCCCCCACGCACGGCTGCCGGGCCTCACGCAGCGGGTGCTGCTTCGCCCACGCGAGCTCTTCCGCCGTGAGTCGACCACTCACCTCCTGCCGGTGGAACCACCTTCCAGCCTGGGCGACGGTGTCGACGATTCGAGTCAGTTTGCGCAAGCTTGAACACCCCGCTGGGTCTATTAGCGGGGGTTCGCACGTTGCAACAAACACCCGACTCTCTGGAAGCTCGTCGTAGCCCTGCCCCGGCTGGAAGGCGGGGTACTGCGTCGACGGCTTCTTCAGGAACTCCGCGTCCTTGGTTACGTGATGCACGACTAACCTTGCTGCAACCACTTTGTTCCCTTTCGTGGATGAAGACTCGGATGGCGTCACTGGATGGATGGATGAACTCTCGACCACCGTTGAACTTCTTAGCTTGGCAACGGGGAGCGCCGCCCCGCCCGCTGCGTTGACTTCTTCAAACGCGACTAGCCGATTTACACTCGGGCCTAGTGCTGAACTTGATTCTTGACCACCGGGGCCAACGCGCTCCGGCAGTCTCGTCGATAACGATGCTCTTGCCTCTGCCCATCGTGGAGACATGTCCGGGGCGCTCGACGGCATGGCGGCGGCTAGATTGCTACGTCGTTTGTAGACCATTAGGCTACCTCGGATTTGGCACAACGTATCTATGCAGTCGGACGATCTACCTGTTTCTAGATCTATTTGCTCATCGCTGAGCGTGCTGGCCATTTCGACCACAAAACGCTCGTCTAATTAATGTAACGTTCGTTCGAGCTCCTCCGCTCTCAGCAGCCAGCCGTTAGCGCGGTCCTCATTCCACTGCGTGAACCGCGGAGGCTCCTGGCTTTCATAACAAAACGACACTACGGTGGCGTCCAGTTTTGACACCGCCGCATACACTGAACGCCGAAGCGCCATCACACGACTGTCTGTCTCAGCCATCCTGGCTGTCGCTACGATCACTTCTACGTCCGGGCCTTTGCTACACGTCGTGCCCCACGTTGGGCGCCAATATGTGGCGCCAAACGGAACCGTAGAATGAAGACAGACGAATTTGCGCGGGTTCACACACTCACTATTCTTATTTATTATAATTCACCACACGCCAGAGAGCGATACGGCAGCGCCGTCTCTCTTCGTATTATTATTGTTGTTGCCTAGCTAGCTCTCACAATGTCCCGGCGGTTAGCGCGAAGCAGTTTCCACCGCCGGAACTCACACAGATCACACACTTGTCACTGCCGCTACACTACCGCTAACAATCACTCAACTAACAATATATATATATGTATATATATATATATAAATCTGCCTGCATCTGCCAGCCACAACACTCACCACTCTAGTGCAGCACTGCTGCCACGCTCCCGCCGCTGTCGCTGCCAGGCCGTCGGACGTGCCGGTCGCCGCCGGACTAAGGGCTTGCAGAGTGCGCGTTACGCCGAACGCTCGAGGTAGCAAAAAGGGCTGAGGAAATGGCGCGCACCCTTTTTATCCGGCCGGCGACCGGCAACGTGACAGTGCACGAACGTGCAGTGGCGGGTTGTGGCTAACAGTGCAGTGGCGGGTTGTGACCAACAGTGCAGTGGCGGGTTGTGACCAACAGTGCCGTGGCGGGTTGTGGCCGACAATGCCGTGGCGGGTTGTGGCCGACAGTGCTGTAACGGGTTGAGGCCAACAGGCAGAGATCATCATTATCATGGCGCGCTAATACAAACTTCTATTCGCGGCCATCCAATATGCAACAGCTTGAGTTGCCAGAACGGAACTTAACCAACCGATTGTAGCACGAAGTTTTTAAAATGCTGTTTCCGCCGAATACGTTCTAAATATGTTGGACAGGTTCTGCAGCAGTAAGGCCTTTTTGAAGCTCATAATAAAATTTCCCCCTTTAACTGTATTTTTTTGCTATTCATTTCGACAGAATTCAAATCTAACACGAATTAGACCACTTTAATAAGCTCTCGAAGATTTTGTGGTCTTTTGCGCTCACTTGGATATCTGTTTTGTGAACACAGCGGACTTCTCAGAAGCATGGCGTGGATTTTAAAAACTGTTAAATTCCAAATGCATATTGTCAAATGTTTTTATATATATTCAGGCACTGGCGATAGCCTTTTCTGCAATATATATATATATATATATATATATATAATTTTTTTTTGTAAGGCTAATGCCTGTGTACGGTTCTTTCATGTCATGGATGATTTTTAATCCACCCCGGCAATTGCCTTGTCTAAATTGGGAACCATGAATACCAATTCAAGAGTGGCCGGTCTGGGTCTCGAACCCAGGCCTCTCGAATGCAAGGCAAAAGCTTTTGCCACTAAGCCATCTTGCTCGGTATATATATATATATATATATATATATATATATATATAATGCAGTAGCAAATAAGTTCATCCGTCTTTCCTTCTCTCCTCTGAAGCGGCGACAGAGTCGAATAGTCGAAATTGTGGCTGGCCTGGCCTGGCCTGGCCTGCTGCTCAAGGCTTTCCTTAGTCGTATTTAATGGACACACAGTAATGGTTGGTTAAGAGGTGGTCATGCTAACGGCAGCATTAGCAATCGACTGCCATCGACGTCAACCATTGTCGGCGTGCTCCACCATTGTAGACGTTTCGTTGTCCGCCCCCCTATCGAAGCCCTCGATTCCCCGATACTTTGCCCTCCAACGCTGAGAGGGACCCCCCTGACTCCGAGGAAGTTCGGTATTCAGCTGTAATGAAATGAACAAACGCGCGTGCGGTCTCTTTGGTGTGGCTGTGATCTTGCTCTTCTTGTTCGTTGTTGTCGTCGTCGTCGTTGTCGTCGTCGTCATTTTCTTTCTTTGTCTGCTTTTGGTTCATCCTGCTGCAGGTTGTTTGGTCTGCGGGAAGATCCCTCAGTGGTGGCGTGCTTGCCTGGTAGACCCCTCAGGCCCCACCCACAGGACACACTCTCCGCTCGCTGAGCACTCGCTTTGCACGATGAGCAGGTTACGTTCGCTACGTTGCAGGGTACATAACGTTGCAGGATTCACAGAAGAAGAAGAATAAGAAGAAGAGGAAGAAGAAAAAGAAAATAAAGAAGAAAAAGCAGCAGCAGCAGCGGCAGTAGGAGTTGTAACGGTAGTCAGCAAGCTTGCCTTTGCCTTGGCGGACCCAGAAGCAAGATCTATGTAGAAAAGGCCGCTGCTGCCTCTGCCGCGGCTGCCGGGGTCTCTGCTGCCGCTCGCTACTCTACCTTCTCTCTCTGTTGGTTAGTTAAGGCCCCTACTGGTGTGTCTGTCCTATGTATGCTAGACAACTAACACTGTATATATGCAGCAAGTGCTGATCTTGTTGCTGTTTCTCGCAGCACTGCTGTAGGGGTCGCCGAACGCTGCAAGACGGGTGTGGAGTTGTTGGCCTCCGAGCGCCCCAACGTGGTGTCCTCCGAGGTGTCCTGGCGTAATGATGTTTAATGGGATCACTAGCAGCCGCCAACCCCCAGCCAGCCAGCCAATGTTTCAGTCCCTCGCCTGCCAACCCCCGATGAAGTCGTTGTCGCTTCCCGACGGTTCCAGCGTTTGTGTGCGTCTTTAGGCAGTAGCAATACGATGCGACTCATACATAGAATCGTGAAGTTTATATTTACTTCTTGCGCTATTGCATCGGTGGTGCTTTACTGGGGGACAATTGTTTATACCCAAATATATATATATATATATATATATATATATACCCAAACTTTAATCTAGTTAAATTCACTAGCTGTTTTATTTATATATATATATATATATATATATACAGAAATGTCTATGCATGGGGACATTTATGGAAATAGGAAATAGTTCCCTTATTGAGACATATCTGTTCGTTTTTGATCAGGGTTTGTCATGTTCAGGTCATCACCGACTAAGCCGTTAATCATCAAGTAGCCGCTTTTATAACGAGCAGCATTGTACATTTTTGCAGAGACCAACATGATCACCGGACCTCGCGTTCTGTTAGACGATTGCATTTGCTTACGAGAACTATAATTTCGCTGAGGTGCTTAGGAGATCAGTAAATCTAGTAAGGTAATTAGTACCGCATACATTCAATTAAAAAAATAATAACGCATATTATATACGTATCAAATTTCGCAACGAATACGCAGCTTTAAAACGTTTAATATATATATATATATATATATATATATTGACGAGCGCGTAGCTCGTGAGAAGTAAATGCTCCAACATATAAATGTACAGCCCTGTTGGTCGGTAGACGATGCTATTTACGTTATTTTAATACTACACAGCTTACCAAGGCCACGATTAGGTTGTGACAAACAGGTGTTGCAAATTGTACATAAGCGCTTTAAAATGAAGATTTCTATTCACAGTATTGTGTACCGTCAATTGGGGGAGATGTATTCGTAGCATATTTTAAAATTATATATTTCATTGAGAAACAGGAACTTTAGATTGTCTATGATACGCAATACGCATGTGTTATATATATATATATATATATATATATATATATATATACGTATGTGTTTTATATATATATATACGTATGTGTTATATATATATATATATATATATATTTATCGTCCATTATATTTCATTCATAATCAACTTCCTTCCCCAGCGTTGTTGCCTGTTCTTCTAATAGATAGTTTAATCTGCGGAAATCAGTGCCTCGGCTGCAATTTAAAAATGAAAAACGCGGTTTACCGAAATTCAATTGGTTCATCGGAAAAACACCTCTGAAGAATTTCTCTCCATATAGAAAATCCTACTAACGTTAAAGCTGTTACTTATTAGCTGGCGCTGGTTAAGCACTTTCATAATTATTATATGGAGTGTCGGCGGCGAGAAGGCTTTAGGAGATGCATTTTTGGCTGGGTACGTGTTTTATTCATATATAAAAATTCAGCAATGGCTAACATTTCCATATTAACATGATGTGTTAGCATTTTGTTAGCTTATGACGTCAAACAAATACTAAAAAAAGCATACATATAATCAATGGCAAACTTTCATTGAGCGCCAGGGTCTACCTTAGTAGCTAATTTTAGATATTACTCATGGCTTGTCTTCGATCATTTACAAAAACAATTTGTTTACGTCAATCACCGGCCTGCGATGCACCAACGCGTATATCATTTCATAAGCGATTCTCCTTCACGGCTTTATGGGATTAAAATGAGCGGCTGTAGTAACCTGCCCTTTTAAGATAAATTTAAAAAATAATAGTAAACATTGGTATGAAGAGTTTTTGTTACTTACTCAATCTGCTTTTTAAGTTACTTGTTTAATTATACTATATACGTAAAAGCGTCCTTAGCTCTCGACCAGCCAACAACAGATTTAGCACGCGTGATTAATAATTAAAACACCTTGTTCGGGCAGATTGTCATATGTGTCTAGTCAATTTTGAACAAGAATTCTAGGTACTGATTCGTTCTGAAGTCTCTGCCGTCGGATATGATTATATATCAGGGTCATCGATCCTTGTCCTAGCGGTCACTGAAGCCATTAGGCATCTAACGATCGTTTTAGATGCGTACTTCAATGTCCCTACTGTCGGTCGAAATCCATGCCAGCCAGAGGACGCGGTCACGCAGTCCTGACACAGTAAGCTCTACAGAGAGATACTCCGAGCTCGCACGCGCTAATGATTTCATGGCGTCGGCGTTCTACACGCTGCGTAGCCCAAACAGATTTACGATGCAACTACCCCTACGCCAATATATTATTTCCCAGCGAAAAAACATTGCAGAAATCTTAAACACAATGCCAGAGTGGTCCTAATCACTGATTGACTGGTAACTAACTAACTAAGAGTTGATAACATTTCACCAGTTTCGTTGTAGGAAGGCGACGCGAATTTTCATTTCAGAGCGTTGGTTCTTATTTTAGTATATATATGTATATATATATATATATATATATATATATATATATATAGAGGGAGACAATTGTCGCTCCATTGGCATCATTAATAAACCTCTGATATATATACATTATATATATATATATATATATATGAGGCCTGAAATAAGAGTATGAGGCCAAATGTGCATGAAATATATGCCTTCCATGCAAGGCTCTTGCTTTGGTCGACTCTATGGCCAAGGCTAAGCTCTCCTGGGTCCGGCTCTAAAGTCGAAGAACGAGCTCTCCCGTCGACTGGTAAGGCTGCTGCTGCTGCTGCGACTACTCGCCGTTGAAAAGCCGCCCGACCCGGAGAGAAGTCATCCTTGGCATATATTAGCGGAATCAAGGATGACCTTAGGGCCGGCTTGAGCGAAGTGCCTGCTGGTCAAAGAGGCACTTTCATGCGGACACATAATGTTAAGCTCCCGGGGGTAACGGGGTGCTGCGGCAGCGGCGGCGTCGACGACAACAACAACAACGGCAGCGGCAACAAGCACCAGCGATTACACCAAGCATGAAGGCTCGAAGGATCGATAGGGAACGGAGCAGGAAACAAGGACAAAAGGAAGAACGAAAGCCAGGCGGCGGAATTTGACCTTCACCGGATTACCCCCGCCAAGCGCTACTGAAGGCGAGCGTTTGAGGGCTCTGCGCCGCTAGTCTCTACGCACTAGAGCTACCCTACTCGCCCACGTACCCCAACCCCCACACAAGGTCGTAGCCGTTCTCTCTACCAGCAGCAGACGAGACGAGCTGACGAACGAACTGCCGCCTAGCGAAATCGAACGGACCGAAAGCCCGTTTCCAAGGATTTCCCCTCCGTTTTTTGCTCGCTTCCGGGAGTAGCAGAGAGAGCCAAGGTGGAGAATAGGTCCAGCCGACGGACGAAGTCTACGTCTTTATACAATATTTGCACACCTTCACATATATATATATATATATACGCAATAGTAAGCGGGTCTGATATAATAATGAAAAGCGGTAGTATAGTCAATAGCAGTATATGCAAGTATGTATATATATTTAGTGTACACGTTTGCAATTCCATTGACAGTTTTTAGTCCGAGCCTAAAATATGAATTGAACGGATCTTAACTAAGCATATTGTCATCTCTAAGTTTTGCCAAAGCTACGTGGCATTCATGAGGTTTTAAAGTATAAATATATATATATATATATATATATATATATATATATATATATATATATATATATTGACTCAGTTTAAGTACGTTGTCATCCGACTCCACTTTTCGTGACGAATGCGTGTTCCAGGCTACAGGCCTGTTTCATAAAATTTCTTGGCACTTTTCGTACAATGGTGTCCGAAAAGCTCGCCTTTATTTGGAAGTGCAAGCTATTGGATCTCTGGTGTTTCAGGTTGGATAATCTGAGTCTCGCACTATTCTTGATGCGAATTTGTCTCTTTACGCCAGGGGTGACAAAAGAGGGCATTCTACAAACATTTGACGAGAACCTTAGATTTTGTCGGTGTCTCCTCCGAACTAAGCTAAGCCGTTCCTAGTTTGCCGCCCGTCAGCGCGTGGTGCTTGATGGCACTTGCCAGTCTTCCCAAGAAGCTGCCATATTCGAAGCCACTCAACAGAAGCTCTTGGACGGCACAGCCGATGCACTTGGTAAGACTTGGCGCCTACTAGCGGCTATCAAGGAATCCTAACGCAAATGGCTTCAGCTCGTTATGTTCAACGCAGCTCAGAACGGTGCCGGACAGTACAACACCCTCTTCTAGCGTTATTTCTGGCTTTCGGTTAGGCGTGATTGTATTTGCGCCCCATACTTGCTTCGTTCGCAGCTCACCTGTGTCGCCGATAGGAGCATATGGCCTCAGCTGTTCTACGTCTGATATGGCCAGGCTTGATTCCGTGGTCCTCTGTAAGAGCTCTAGCGTGGGACGTAACTGTATGAGACACGCTGCACCCGTCTTACAGAGGTCGAGCTTCGAGATCAGCAGGTGCTGTTGCCAATTTAGCAGAGCAGCGAATATGTTCAAAGTATATCAGTAACTTTCATAGTACAGCCAGTTGCAATAGGAATATTAGAGGTTATAGGAGAATCGACTTAGCATTTCTCAGAGAAATTGGGAAAAAGCGGCAAGTGAGCAAGATAAAAGAAGGGCAAGCGAATTTTTGTTGCATTGCGGGAAGTTCAACACGGACCTGCAGCCGCAATGGTTTACCATAGGATTAGTCCGGTTTTGTCTTAAATATTCTGTATAATGGATAAATAGCACGACCTATGGAATGACAATGTGCCTAGTAAACTCGACCAGTACAGCGTGGACAATAACACATGTTTCTTGTATTTTATCTAAGTTAACTATAATTCTATGTAGTTATGTATAAAACAAGGAATGTTAAAGAAAAAGTGGTATATCAGCTGGTAATAAGCTTTAATAAACAAAAACGCGTCCTGAGACTAAATTGACGGTTACGTCAGACAGTCCGGTCTACAGTTTAAACAGCTGCAAAAGTGCGTGTGTCTTTGGCATGGAAGTTAGTCCCAGTAGAGATACTAGATACGAAGAGTGCATTATAAAAGCCAGTGCAAATGTAAATATTTAGATGATCATTATGAAAGGGGAATTGCCCTAGTCGTAGACTCTTTGTTATGATTTGTTTTCTCTATATAAGGTATTTTAATGTACCTGTAGGCAGAGTTGCATCGTTGGGCACTGTCTGGTGCTAAGCTCGAAATTAGAGAACGCGACGGGTTTGACGATCATAGCGTTAGCATATACAAGAAGAACCGTGC
>QVRM01002781.1:42500-110000 GCA_003439945.1 Dermanyssus gallinae
TGGTTATTTCGCTGCTTTCTCGGATTAACCCGGACAGGCTACAGCACGGCCCCCTTGATGAGGCAATAGCTGAAATCACCAGCGTCCTTATAAACTCAGCTTCTAAATCACTTCCAAATATGCGGCGCTCTCCTCGCTGGTACGACAGTGAATGCTTTGCGCTGAGGCAAATTCTACTTAGAGCCCTCCACCAATCGTCATATGACCCAGCTGCGGCGGCTATTTACTCAATCACACGACAACATTATCGGAAGCTTCAAGACCTCAAGAGGCGGTCATTTGCTGACCATCAAGAACGCCTCCTCATACTAAAAGCACAACAAGAACCCCACCTCATTATACGACAGCCTTACAACTTTACGAGCTGTCCAATCCCATCTGAAAAACTCTTGGGCCACTTTCAAGCAGCTTTCACCCACGCGGATACGGTACCCCTCGAGATTCCTATTTCGTACGAGCTCGAAACTCCCGAGAGATTTTTCTCTGAGGCTCTTGATGAACCGTTTAGTCTAGACGAAGTCAATGTTGCTCTCGCTCGTATACGAAATAACAAGGCATTCGGGCCAGATCTTGTAAGGAATGAACACCTTCGGCAGGGACATCTCCTCGTGCCTATATGGCAGTCCCTTTTTAACAGATGCCTCTCTGAGGGCGCTCTGCCAGCCAAGTGGTATGAATGCCTTCTTAAAGTAATTCCACAAGGAAAAGGAGATCCTTCGGACCCTGCTGCATGGCGGCCGATATCAAAAAGAAGTTGTGCCTACAAACTACTCTCAAGCATACTGACAAGACGTCTCACGGATTTTCTGACAGCACTGGGGTTTCTTCCAGATGAGCAGCATGGCTTCAGGACCGGGCGTTCCACTATCTCAGCCTGCGAAGTACTTCTCGAGCAGATCGCAATCTCATTAAACCGGAAAAAACTCCCGTTGTTTGCGGTTTTTATTGATTTAAAATCAGCCTTCGACATCGCACCCCGTAACATTGTCTTAAAAAGTTGGGACAGGCCGGAGTCGGACCGCGAATGCTCACTCTACTCTGCGCACTTCTGAGGGCTAACCAAATTATCCTCGATGATGATGTGTGCGAGCATAACACGTTTGACCAGACGACTGGGTATCCGCAAGGCGACAATCTCAGCCCATTGCTATTTATAACGTTACTCAGTGATCTGCCACGCATCATGAAAGAGCGGCACTCAACGGTCATGACCCTGCTCTACGCAGATGATCTGGTAATATTCAGCAGAATCCGTACTGACCTGCAGGCTGCTCTTTGCACACTGAATGAATATTTCTCGCAGAATGGCCTCATAGTAAACGTGTCAAAAACCAAGGCTGTTAAGTTTCGGCGTGGCGGGCAACGAGCCCGCGCAGATAAACTGCGATTTCACGGTGAGCAAGTGCAGTTTGTAGAGACCTTTTGCTATCTCGGGGTAATTTTCTCGTCTCGAGGTACAACTTTTTCACAGCATGTAACTGAGCGTTGTAGAAAAGCACTTATCGCGGCAGCGGGTATCAGAAACCCAACACAGTTGTCAGTCCAGACGGCCATGACATTATTTACGCTCAAAGTGGCATCCGTAGCTGCTTACGGAATTCAAGTGACATGGAAACATCTTAGCACTTCGCAGTTATGGCAGATGGATAGGGTGAAGCCAGCCTTCTTGAAGCGAGTACTTGGCCTTCCGTCAAATTCGCGCAACAGATTAGTGTACATGCTCGCGGGTTCAGTATCATTTATTGATGAACTCGTAGACCGCTTTAATTTGCCGCAGACAGTCGCTCTGGAAACGTTTCGGCATGAGTATTCTCAAAAAGTGTCTCTAATTCCCAGAGAGTTTTATCTATCACCAGCTATGACTAACCAGGCCTGGAAGGACGCTCTCCGGCCATGTCGTCACCTCACTACTCGCTACAGTGTTCACGGATTTCATCGTCTACTATGCCGGTCTGCTGGGTTTAATGAACCCAAGGAGGACTGCAGATGCCGTCGTTGTGGCGGCCCATGTCCCCTCTACCACCTACCTGATTGTACGAAATCTGTGTCGCTTTCTCAGCTTGAGCGAGAATGCTCATAACTCATTTTACCATGTTTGTTATATATACTATGTTCGTATTTAGATACCCAAACAGGGTGCATTTTAAATAAATAATAATATATCATTGAATAAAAATACTGTTGTCTGCATAAATAAGGCTCTTTAAAATCGGTTAAAAAAGCCGACGAACTTTTTGACTTACCTAATACATGACAGTTTAGTTAAACCGGGGTGGGTAGCAAAGCACGCGGACGTCAAAAACGAAATGCGTACGCTAGACTGGAAACAGAATATACTTTTGTGCCTATTGCCATGGAGACACAAGGACCAATCAGCAAGGGAACCGAAGTATTTCCCAAAGGTTCCTAAGTAAGTGAATTTTGGAGCTCACGAGTGACTACAGGGAAAGTCCATTCTTGAGGCGAGCGTTGCCTCGGGCCGTTCGCAGAGGGAACGCGGCATCTACATATTTTAGGCGCCACGGAGTGAAGTAATAGTAATAATATTATTATTACTATTAGAAGCCGCCATAGCTGTGCAGTTCTGCCGTGGTGCAGCTAGGTATTGAAAATGTAGTTCATAGAATCCGCGAGTGTTTCTTCTGTTGGGTCAGTAGGTCTGTGGGTGGTTGCACGTCACCACGTTTTCCCTGTGCCCGTCGTCGCCAGAATAGACAACAATAGCTATATAGCTTTCATAATGAGCGTGGCAAGCGACGCCTGTCATCGGGACGCAGCTAAAATCACTACACACCACCGGCCGCCATTGTTACAGTTACTGTTAGCTCTACTTCGATCTCCGTGCCTCCTGGGACACGATACGACTGCTACGTCGAGGTGGCAAGGCTTTATATGGCTGGGTCGTTGCTTCGAGGATTAGTAGGGATGAATGTTCGCTTTGATCTCGCTCTGCTGCGTCTTGCCCTTCGACATTGCTGTTTTCTAGGCACTTTTTCCTTCTTTCTCTCTCTCTCTCTCTCTCTCTCTCAAATTATTTCACTGCGAGGCACTAACATGAGGTACATCTATATATTTATCTAACTCTAGGGTGGTCTTCATTTTATTTTTGATTTGCCAGTGCGTGAACTGCCTTTTTCTCTCTATTTTCGGGCATTCTCACTCACTTCCAATACACCTCTCTATCTGTTTCAACCTTTTGTCGCTTTTATATCACCCGCCTTTGCCTGGTCGCATCGCGTGATCGCACCGACCCAATCAGTTAGCGCGTTCACAGCGATTCGCCCCCCCTCCTGCAGGATCTGTCTAATGTGTGTGTATGTGGAAAGGGAGGGGGGGGGGGCGAGGTACGGAACCTTGCGAGGGAGACTTGAGCATTCTGCATGCAATACTGCATTACTACTTCTACTACTACTACTACTACTTCTGCCGTTGATGTTGCTTGTGCTACCGCACTTGCAGAATTTTCTGCAATTTCATCAGGGGAGTGGGGGCGGCGGGGTCGATACAAACAGAGCTCCCCCGCATTGCCCGCACGGCGCCGACAACAATCCCAACAAGAGGTCAGGGTTACAACAATTTCTGATACATCGACTTCTTTCGAAAGTCCCGGCTGCAAGCGAGCAATTGCCGTCAGGCTCAATGCAATTGGTATGCCGTTAGCGCCGTTAACCCACAGCAGCAGCAACAAAAATAATAGCAACTAGAATCAATAAGTATATGATAATAATGGTATCAACTTTAACAGATAATTACATCAACGTAACAGCAGCAACAACAACAACGGCCGCTAGCTGCATAGAATAGGAACCGTTCGGAAGTTAGCTTTTCTCCTCAGCTTCAGTGTTTGCGACGCGCAAGGTCTGCGGCTAGCAGCGTATCAGGGCGTATCTACATCCGTATATCGAATCGTCGGCCGGTCAGCCAGCCGTTTAGTGAATCTTCTTTCCGTTTGTACTTTAGTTAGTGATGAAATACTAGAATGTGCGGTGGTATATCGTTGACTAACAGGTGACTGCATCGATCGCCGAGTTTGCGTTCCACCTAAACATATATGTGTAAACGTTATATGAATATATATATACATATATATATATATACATACACAATTGTTATCACTCAGTTATGAGTTAAACAAAATTGTAAATATATATATACATTCTCTACACAATGAAAAGTCGCTTTCTTGTTCTGCAGAAGCGCATGGTGCACTACACGTGTCTTCAATACCACCACTATATATATATTTCTCGCTGGTAATCACGTCAGATGTGAGGCTAGTCAAGTGTGAATTGCCAAATATATGCGATGCGCTTGTAAATTGTGTGCAACAGCGTCGACTGTCAAATGTGCATTAAAGTCCACGACAAAAATATTTTTCCAGCGTGGAAGGCCATGATCAATCTATCATTTGAAATTTTTTTATTACGAAAACTATTGGATCATCGCACACAGGCCCGGAAACAGCACAATCTTCGCTGCCGAGGCAGATAGTCTTTCGTGATAAGGAAAATGCTTTATGTGCACATGTACAAGATTATCAGTTTGGATTAATAAAAATAATTATTTATATATAGTAGGCAACTTGGTCGTTGTGACGGAACGTCTTCGATATGATATGGGATGCAATACGAAGATGTTATACGTTTGGAGAAAACTTAATTGAATGGAATCCCTTACATATGCAGTAGTACAAATCTAAAACACGAAAACAACACAATTTAGGATGAATAAATTATTGCCCGATACACGATTTGACGACTGACATCTCTCGATCAAAGCCAATATAGCAACATTGTCGTTTATTCACTGCTTTTATTCCGCTCCGCCTTTTCTCCCTTTATTTGCAGAAAAGGTGTTTCCAATCTATTCTTTCTTAGACTCTTCCTTTCTATAATGGTGTTTAGTCAGAAACTTGGTGCCTTCATTTCTGATCCGTCTTTCGCGATTTTACTGCTATGAAACCACAAGTAATACGAGTATATATACTATAAGTATGAGTAAATGTACCGCGCACTGTCAATCTTATACTGCGTACTCCACTCCGCGTCCCTAGTTAGAGGGCAAGCCATTGCTAGACGCAGGATGCACTGTACAGTAAACTGCAGAACTCAATCCTTACCGTTCAGATTGCAGAAATTGTGCCCGCTCGTTGTAAAATATCTATAAATTAGGCGGCTGCAAAGAGCGCGTTTTTTTCTTGATAAGCATAAGTAACTTTGGCACTTTTGCAAAAACTGTACTAATTTACACTCGAAATTTAGTACACTTAATTTATTATACACAAATTTATTTCACCAGAAATTGGTAGATGCTGCATAAAATTCATATCGGCTAATAACATCTTTCACTACTGCATGCGTTGAACCAGCTTCTATTTCCTTGCATTGCAGTATGTGGTATCGGTCAATATTACATGTGCCACAACGTTTACATACACAGTCTTCAATTTCAAAACAGTACCCTTTTAGGCATATATATATTGGTGGAAGCCATGCCAGGAAAGTCTAGAGAGTATGCGTCTGTTTGCTTGCATTCCCCGCCTCCAACGGTCTGTCGTGAATGCGGGACCTTAATTTACTATCAACAAAATAAACGTTTACGTTCTATTGAAGCTATCTTTCTGGCTAATTTTGCTCTCTTAGTAGATGTGTCTTACTGAGCTTGTCTTGCAGGCCTCAGTTGCGGCGCTAAAATAAGGTGCAAACAAAAGCATCCTTCGTTTAGATTGTGCTTGCGGCTGTTCCAGTGGAAAAGCGCGTACTAACTACGTCCAAGACAATCATCAAGGCTACAAGACGGCGAAGTCGCTAAATAAGGAGGAGGAGTATGTTGCCGCAGGTCATGCACTACTCTAGTTGATTCACAATCACGTGCGGAGTAAGCAATTGATTATATATGCATGTCTATGTGAACATGCGTGTAAACACCCTCATACTGTGCTGTGACGTCTAGGCCAGTGTAGTTGAAAGAAATTCACAACGTTGTCTAATTTTTCGCTATTTTTATAGCTGGACTGGCTTGAGCCACCGTTTGACAAAGCTCGACTTCGACGACATGATGATAAGCCACAAGTCAATTCTCGCCTCGGGGAGCAATTCGAAGTGAGGTTTCTGTTGCGTAACCGTTATTGCTGTCACGCTACGACTGCGAGGGATAACGCCTATTATCTGCATTTGCCAGGTCCAGCGGAGAATCATTCTTTATCAAGGGATTGTTTACCTCTTATAGAACCGCCTCCTACAGAGTATTAGATTTTACAATCAGATGGATAGTAGTTGTTCGTTAATCTAGTTACCTAGCAAACTGTCAATGCCCCAAAATCATTTAGCACATCAAACTTAGCAGCGATTTGCAAATATTTTTCAAAAACAATTCTAGTTTTGCTAAAATAGTACCTGTCTTTGTGACAGAATCGCATTCACACGTAAATCCTGTTAGGTCGAAAAAAAGCATAGTACTCTGTAGCGTAGTGCCTAATGCCCTGTACAATAGTATCTAACATAATAAAAGCAGATAGTGCTGCCTCGGCGATGTGCGTGCATAATCTTAGATCAGCAAAACTAACGTTTGGGACATTGATCAAATCTGCGCATTTAGGTATATAAATGGCTATTTGTTTAGCGCACATAATTCTGACTGAGTCAACTGAGCCTTCTGGACTGTTAACATGTCGTCTTTTGTTGCACCCGGACGGGGCTAAACTTGCCTTCTACTTGACTCAGATCCAGACAAGCAATGGCGACTTCCAGTCCTACCTGTTCAGGATCGGGCAGGTTATCGACTCGGGCGGAGAAAAAGGGGAGGGCTAACCCCTAAGGTGCCTCCCCCCCCCCCCCCCCTCCCGTGGTCCCCGGATAACACACCCCCCCTGAGTAGCAGACTCGCCCCCTCCCATGTCTCTTTGATGAGATGTGCAAGCAATCCTCAGTCAAGTCGGAGGACGAGGCCATGACCGGTGTATATAGTGGGCCGAAGCCCTACACTACCGGCCCACTCTTGCAGGAAACTTCCCTGCCGTGGTGACCGTGTGTGTAACCGCATTTTTCAGTTGGCCCTCTGAAAACAACAAAAGAAATGCTATGTCTCTAGGGGCAGTGTTGAATGTCGATTTAGAACAATGAAAGCCGCATAAACCGGTAGTTTCTTTTTCGCTTATTTCGTCCGATAGAACCCAGCACGCTGTTGTTGTTGATCGCTTCTTCTCGACATAAGCCATGCAGCTCCATCGATCGAAAAGATTCTGGTAGAGTTAGTATGTTGACGAGAAGATTAGTGATGATGCTGGACACCGTTTTTTGTAGATAAAACCCCTATTTGCAATCGGTTGCTCAGGATTACCCTTAAGAGGCACACATACATTTTGCCTGGTTGAGCTCCGTCAGGTAGGCATCTGCTAAAGAGGGTCTGCGACGGGGGACTGAAAAGGTTGGAATATTTTGTTGCGCCAGTAGGATTAGGCGTTGCTCCTTTTGGGCCCACAAAAGCTCTCTTTTTAACATCCTGAAAATGTCTGTAGTGCTTTTTGATATTAAGTTAAAAAAAAGAAACAAGCCAGCCAGCGCTTAAGGAAACTTGATATAAAGTGTCAAGGACATGCATATGTACTGCTATGCCTAAGCGCATAGCAGTCCTTGTTGACCCACTGTGGTGACTGTCGTAGCTGTTGCCACGCAAACTGAAACAGCAAACTGCTAAGTTGTAAGCTGCGAGATGAACTTCTTTGGGTCCAGGCGCTTACCCTTGCCACTCCACCAATTGTCGTGGTCAGGGATCGTATTTACTTTACGCTTAATGAGGACAGGAACATGCTTATCTAGGCCAGTGAGCCGCAGATTAAACTTTTGTAGACAAAACAGGTGGGTGGCGCCGAGCAAATGAAGATGTCGATCTTTGAACAGCCCACCCTTCCGGGTGCGCCTAAATGTTTCATTGGCATAATAATTAGCCGCGTGTCGTTCAAGGGCATCTTGTCAACAGTCAACCAGCTTTTCAATTCCTCTTCTATACAAGTCGTATTTCCTATAGACAAAGTTGTGTTTAACCTAATTTTAGACGTCTTTGAGAGACTTTAATTTTTTCTCCGTCAAAGATGATGGCGCACTAAGTTTCTAGCCCAGGTGTTATAATCTCGTTTGGATCAAATTTGTTTGAACTCGTTGGAGGCGTTGACACTGGAGATCTGTGTTGATCGTGTATAAAAAATATTAAAGAACACGATGCCTCTGACATCTCACTAACAACACAACACACTCTGTTGCATTCGTGTCGAAGACATTGTTTTTCGCAGGATACCAACTGATCCAAAAGCGAAGCTAGACGGTGGCGATTAAGTATAGAAGTGCAGACGCGCATGCGCTTCAATTAGTTGGCGTGGCTCAGTTTGTTTTTAATTAACTTACAGAGCTGTAAAGCTATTCCAAGTTTTTTGAGCACCCGGACAAAGCTTGTTTGGTCAACCTCAATTTCTCAAAAAACAACAAAGCTTTCGGCGCTAAAGCAAAGCTTACTGGTTGAGGTAGTCAAGGTGTTGTTTTATTAGAAACGCCTCATTATTCTCCATGCTGATGTTGCTTAGAGGACGCTGCAAACGACCAAAACGAGTGGATACAAAAATGGCAAGAAATTTTGCATCAACCAAGCATATATACTCTATGTTGTAGATTGAACATTGATTTTCGTATATTCTGTGCAAAAGGGAGGGCTTTGCAAACGAGAAAAAGTCCAGAAATTGGGTAACTGGGGCCCGTAGAAATCAATATCTTCGCGCTTTCCGTTTAGCTTACGCCTGGTGTATATATATATATATATATATAAATATATAGTATTCTGAGTTTTACAAGCTCATTTGCCAACGCAGACAGGCTTATTTTCAGAAACATATTTTGAGTTGCTAGAAAAGCATTTTAGCCCATGAACAAATATTTTATTATTAGTGCAAATGCATATGAGGCTCAACACAAATAGAATTTGTGAAATTGCTTGGGCAGATGTCACTTTCGAGCACTTCTCGTCCCAGCACTCGCTGGTTTTAGTTGCGGAGGGCCTTGATAAGCCGGTTGCCATTCTTGTTCGGCTTCGTTGCCTCTATCAAACGCTTTGTCAATTTACGACGAAATAGCACAGACTTGCCCTCTCTGAATTATATCTTCGGCTGATTCGGTCATTTTATCATTCGTAGCCCAGCCGGCGTTTCAGGCGTCCAACTAACCCAGTGGCATCAAGACAACGATCTCGAATGCCATGCACCACCGTCTCTAGTAGCCACCAGATACAATTTTAATGCTTTTTCCGCCTTCTCGACACGTTGGCTGTATACTGCCCTATCCTCTTCTTCTCTTTCGCTCAATATATTTACAAATGCAGGGTGCCAAAGCAAAATTTGGCCAGTTTCGGAAGGTTAGGTGATTTTCTTTAGCTAAAGGACGGTAATGCACAATATAACAGTGCAGATTATTTTTTGCTATATCGATGTGGCTGGCTGGACAATCCTTTCGGGGCTGACTCTCAGCCAAGATTTAATTGCTTTTCGCACTGTTTCATAGACGGACCCCCATAAATACAAATGTGCAACGGTGGGGCTCGAACCCGCGCACCTATGTGTCTCTTCCGGTCGCGAGGCGCAGACGCATGCTACCACGCCACCAAGCTCGACGGCCAGACAATATTTCACAAAAAGCAAGATTGTAAGACAATGAGTAGTTCAGAAGAAAAATTCATAAACATTCTGGTTCTGATGTATTCGGAAATAAACATTCAGCGTGTTTGGAGCAAGAAGTAGGGGCAATAGTCGTAATCACAAGACCAAACGCATTTTAGGAAATCATGTCCAGTTAATCATATCCGTAAAAAAATTTGAATTTTACTGTCACTTCTAAACAAAACATTTACCCCACCGTTTTATGAAAAAAACGCCTATTTTTACGAAGTCAACGACCTCCAAAAGTCTGGTCTAAATTATTTGGGCTGACTTTCAGTAAACATTTAACGTCCACGGATTTGCTTTTGCATAGCTTCGGTAGACGGACCTTATACAAAGTCCGGTCTGGGGTTTGATACTTTATATATATATATACAGGGTGTGACAAAAAAAATTGAAGCACGATATGTGGAATTGTAGAGCTCGTTAAAGCAAATGTTTTTTCTTATGGAACATGGTCTCTGAGAAGTCTTGTTTTGGAGTGAGAGTGAAATTACTACAATTTGTAACACTGGTGTTTTTGCCCAACATACGAGGTATGTTCAAAAAGTATCGCGACTTTTGTGTTTTTTCAAAAATTATTCATTTATTCATGAATATCTATTTTGTCCCCTTCAAAGTAATCCCCATGAGATATTATACACTTGTGCCAACGGTTTTTCCAATCTTCGAAGCACTTCAAAAAACCATTTTTTATCTTGTTCAGCTCCTCCTTCGATGCCGTCTTTATCTCGTCAAGCGTAGCGTAACGTCGTCCTTTCATGGGCCTCTTCAGTTTAGGGAACAAGAAAAAGTCACAGGGGGCCAGATCTGGGGAATACGGTGGCTGCGGCATCATTAGTGTGTTGTTTTTGGCCAAAAACTCGCGCACAAACAACGATGTGTGAGCAGGGGCGTTATCGTGGTGCAAAAGCCAATTTTTGTTCTTCCACAAATCCGGGCGTTTCTGGCGGATTGCTTCGCGCAAATTGCGCATAACTTGCAGGTAATATTCCTTATTGACCGTTCTACCCTGTGGCAAGAACTCATGATGCACCACGCCCCTGCAATCGAAGAAAACTGTCAGCAAAACTTTCACATTCGACCGAACTTGGCGCGCTTTTTTCGGTCTTGGTTCGTGCGGCAGCTTCCATTGAGATGATTGAGCTTTGGTTTCCACGTCATAACCATAAACCCACGATTCGTCACCAGTTATGACCCTCTGGAGCAAATTTGGGTCGTCGCGGACAGAGTCCAACATCTCATTAGCAATGTTCATGCGATGCTGTTTTTGGTCGCAATTGAGCAATTTTGGTACGAATTTCGCGGCGACCCGTCTCATGCCCAAATCATTGATAAAAATCGAATGGCACGAGCCAATCGATATGTTTAGGTCCTCAGCAACTTCTCTAACGGTGATTCGACGATTGGCCAATACCATTTTCTCCACTTCATTAATTTTTTCGTCTGTTGTTGAAGTGCTCGGGCGTCCGGCACGCTCTTCGTCGTTCACATCTTCTCCGCATCCGCGCACTTAATTTCGTTTTTCACACAAAATTTGATACAGGTTCTTTGATCCATTTTTTGAATAGGTAAAAATCGAAGACGATCCAAAACACGTGCAAGCAAAGCAGCTGTCAACAATTAAGTGAACATTCAAAATGGCCGAGCTTGTCGGCATAAGTGAGAGACATGAGTACCAACATAACGCCACAAAAAATCGAAATTCGAATATACGTAACCCGCAAAAATTCAATAGTCGCAAAACACACCTCGTAGGAGCACAAAATGTGCTCCATCTGAAGAATATACAAGGCCGGTCAGAAAACGCCCTACGGTCGCTTAGAAGAGAATTTGCCAAAAATGTAGTTCTTTATTAGCGTTCACGTCAAATACTTCAAAATAATAACCCTACAACCACTCAAAACGGACATATGCGCAATGCGCAATTCATGGCGATCATTTTGGTACCAAACATATGTCAATGCGAGCTGTGGTTGCGGAGTAATTACGATTATTCGGCGGGATGTCCAGATTAAGTGCATGTAAAATGACTGTGTGGCGACGTTCACCACCGCCGACGTGTCGCGCGACAGCCGCAGCGCGTTACTTTTCTTATTTACTATTACATAAAGGGGGAGTATATATATATATATATATAACTTCAGATGAATAACATTACTGAATACGCACGAGATTCTTCCAACGAGCCCGCTATCCACATAGCGCTACCACATATAGATACCTGCATAGATACACAGAGAGGTATACAGATACGGAAAACTGCTAATATGCGAACGAGTAGCTATTCTTAACCATTATCGCGAAGAGGGCCACAAAACAATTCTTAACCAGTAATACAGCTGCAGTAGGACTAAGAGCAATACCAGCGATTACGCTAACATGAGTTCGTCACAAGTCTACCTGTTAGTAGCATTCCAGGATTGAGGAAAACATTGAGGATATTTAGGCTTCTTTTAGACCGTGCTTGCAGATTCGCACAAAAAAATCGTTGTATTGCCTTTCTGCTAAATTACAACAGCACGTGTATATGGAGAGTACTGTTTACTACTCAAAGCGTTTGATTAAACGCTTAATAAACGCTTTCTTTCCTTAAAAGCATGTGACCCATGTGCTGCAGCTTACTGTGCACTGCTTACCATGGAAAAGTATGCCGCCAAGGAAAGAATGCCACGTGCCCAGTGAAAGGGCATCCTATATATATATATATATATATATTTATATATATATATATATATATATATATATATATATATATATATATATATATATATATATATATATATATATATATGCACTCTACTAGCGCATATAACCGAGGGACTGAATAAGTCAGAGAGAGTAATTCTGGGATCGCTTGAGCGGCTGACAGTCCACGCAATCCCAGAGTACTTCTAATATACATAAACCTGGTTTGACTCTATGAGGACAACACACCAATTGTTCAAGAGGGTAAAGTTTTCGGGCTGACCCTCAGCCAAGATTTAACGTTCACGGAACTGTATTTCACATTGCTTCATAGACATACCCCCATAAATACAAATGTGGGGCAACGGTGGGGCTCGAACCCGCGCACCTATGTGTCTCCCCGGTTGCGAGGCGCAGACTTAGGCCACCACGCCACCGGGCTCGACATGTTCAAGAGGGTAGGCATACATCTAATAAAACGGTTACCTCTGTACCGCCAAGGGTAGCGAATCCAAGCTGGTGCTCGCCAAAAGTTGCTAAAACAGTGTCCTTTTTATCTTGACAGCCGATTTTGGCTTCTTGGTCCATCTTTCTTCTTTAGTGCAAACATCCTTGCTCCAAAGATAATAAGTGGCATGAAACAGGATGGGGGCGACCCCATCTTAGTCTATGAACTACTTTGGCAATGGCGTCAGCTAGTCGCTCAGCTGTACTGCCCAGTGCACTAGACAACAGGTCTTGTAGTAGACGGGGTCTCCTAAAATCAAGACCGGTAGCTGAACTCCAACTGAAGGTTTTCATAGCGTTCAGTATCTCGTCGCGCGATGATGAAGATGGCAGTGTGACCGCCGGGGGCGTGAGCATGGTTAGATTCCGAGGAGCATGTGGGTGTTTGGAGTAGAGTGCTTCCGTATTTTTGTTCATTGGCGCTAGAGTATCCTCGGAGCTCACCAATCTAGCTGCACCGGAGATATCGCTTTCCGACAGATTAACCTTCACCCGTCTGGGGCGGTCGTCGTCGAGGTAGGCAACAGTAGGTCTCACCGATTTGGGTAAAATGCGTAGCAGTTGGGCTTGGCGCATGTTTGCCGTCAAAACCCGATGGGATGTGGGCGGCCCGTTGGCGGCGTCATCATGTCTGGCCGATATATGTCTGGCAAGACTCCTCCTCGTGAAGACATCTTTGCAAACCGGTCATGTAGCCTTGTTGGAGTTATCCAAAACTAGCGACGCAATTATTATTATTATTTACATGTTAAACAATATTACAGTTGTGAGTATACGTATGATTGCAAGTTTTTTTTAATTAGTTCACTTCATGGTACCTAAAATAGATGCCGCGTTCCCTCTGCAACGCTTGCCTTAAGAATTGACCCTCTCTTTGCTCGTTTGTGACCTCCTGAATTCGCTTACTTAAATCTTTGAGAAATGCTTCGGTTCCCTTGCTGATTGGTCCTAGCGTCTTCATGGCAATAGGCACAAAAATATATCTTGTTTCCAGTCCAGCATATTTAACCCGTTTTTTGGCGTCCGCGTGCTTTGCTACCCACTACGGCTCAACGGAGCTGTGATGTAAATAGGAAGCCGCGGTTGTGCACGAAACCGTTGCATCCCAAGCTAGGGACTTCCCATGTGACCATAATGCAGTGGTCACCCCATCAGGTCTTTCTTCGCCAGCGGACACTAAACCTCTCGGTTCAAGTGTAGATGGTATACCGGCTTTCCTAAGAGGCCTTATAATTATATGTGGGGTTGTGGGGTATGAACGTTTATGCCAGTTTCATCCTGCTCCGGTCCCTCTCTATCAATTCATGGAGCCTATGATGGAAGCCACATTTCCTCTACAAACGGCCAAAGACATCATCTGTCTTAAAAACATGGCCTCGCGTCGATCGCCCGTAACTTCTGCGATGCGTTTTCCGATATATTTTAGTATTTTCGCTGTACCTGAGCTAATGGGGCCGAGCGTCTCTAATGTAATGGGTACAAAGTGATAACTTTTAGATAGCTCGAGATACGTCCTTTGTTTTTCAGAATACGCGCACTCTGCTACCCATCCCGACTCAACATTGCTGTGGCGTAAATACGATAAGGCCACCGTGCATGAACCCGTTACATCCCATACAACGCCTTTTCCGTGTGACCACAGCGGGATAGTGACCCCGTCAGGCCGCAGCTCACTGCTGCCATTAAAACCATTCGGCTCGGGTGTAGATGGTATCTCTGCCCTTCTAAGAGCTCTTCTAACTATTAAGTTCAGTGTGTCTTGTAATTCTGCCTGAACTTTTCAGACAGCTTAACGGGTGTAACCCGTCAGAGTCAACAGGTTGGCCGCATCGCAGACATGAGAAGGACTGGTAGACGGGAGCGCCTATTCTAAGGGCTGACACCATGCGGAAGGAGTTTGGGTTCAGCATGGTACCAAGCTGACAGGAGGGCAGCGCTTGAAGCCAGCCGCCACTGAAGGGATGTTGAGCCGCTAGAAAGACGGCACGCTCTCTTGCTGATGTTGGGCTATCTGTTATATATCGTGCGGACTGCTTAGTTTTGCAAGCGTCAGGAACGTCAACTTTTGACTCACGTGTTCTCTCAGAGGGCCGAAGTCGAGTTGACTTCTGACTGACCAAGACTGTGTCTCCAAGGGCACAGAGCCACCTGCGGGTGCATACTTGTCAGTCGTGGGCGAATCTTTACCAGGGTCTCTCGTTTAGCATCAAGAGCGCGTGGCATTCCTTCGGGCATTACAGGAGAACCTAGAACATCCAGGTTATCCTGAGTTACACGAGATATCCTAGGAAGTGCTTCTATAATTGCTTGTATAGCCTGCGCTTGATCTTGAGATGTATCTCCGACAGCTAAAACCTCGCACTTAGCCGCGTTGATGGTCAGTCCTTCCGGTTTCTCGAGGTTCAATGTAGCCTGCAAATCCCTCGCCACAACATTTGCGGGACCTCCCAAGATAGCGTCGTCTAGGTACCAGACATTGAAAGGGCTCTGTAGGCTAGATACTAGATCAGAAATGCCGAGAACAGAGCTGGTCCCAATGGGTCTCCCTGCTGAATGCCAGTTTGCGACTCTATGATTGTATCTGCGTTCCAAGCGAGGATTGAGAAATCTCTATAACATATTATCGGATAGAGTCGTGGAGCTTTTGTCTTTACTTCATCGAAATCTCTGTCCCTTATTGTGTTGAACGCGTTTTGGAAGTCTAGTTTGATTAGTACTTTTGTCGGACCTTCTGTTTCCAGAAAAGCGCGTGTAGCGTGTACAGTAGCCTCTGCTCCTCTTTCAATGGCAGCACCCGATGATGGGGTGGAACCGCAGAATTTATGGTCCGGTTACACTTGCGCAATAAAAAACGGGTTGGCAGAACGATGACAAAGCCCCATTAAGCACTCTAGCCATTAGAATGCCCAGCTCTTCCAGAAGACGCTCTGAGGATGGAATCGTTTGGCTAAGCATGTCCCGAAGATGTCGAGGCCGTAGGCCGTCTAAACCGGCTCCACTTGCAAAAGGAAAAGAACGGATGGTCTCTAAAACGAGAGGTCCTTCAATTTTATCCAGGCCTAGAGTGGCGGGCTGTTGTAGAAGGGTAACTGTTCTTGACACCCAGGTGGACTAACTGGGTGTTTGCTCCGTAGTTCAGACTCGGTTCATTTTGTAGTGCCAATGTGTCTGAGGAGAGTAGCGATCGAGCAGCAGAGCGAATATCGCCCTCTGCTAATTTCATTTCTGCCTGGCGCACCCTGTATTGGTCGTTGGTGAAATGAGACCTCTTGCCGATCGTGCTAGGTATGGTCGAATCAGCGAGACCTTCAAGTGTTCGAAAGTCTATTTCCGCAACATTACTTTTAATAAATTTAGTACCCGTTTCCTCCTGATTCAGTGGTAAAGCCTTAAACTTCTGCGGACATGTGATAAAACTTGTACTAATAATTTCGAGTCAGGTTGGGTGTCGGTATTTGATGTAATGGCTATCTGGTTATTCAGTCCGGGACTATTATCCGTATGAATGCTTTGACAAGGAGCTATAGAGTGTTTTCGTGTTATGTGAATTTTCAGACCCTTAGATGATCGTACGGCTTGCCCACAGTAGTTGCAAACATATGGTGTCTGGTAGAGCGGTAAAGCAATCTCCGAGTCGTTCTCGGTGGCATCTCGAGTATTGTGGTATAGTTGGCTAGTTATGATTATTATTATTATTAAGCGTCATTGCCTACCTAGTATCCTTTTCCACCTTTTATTCGGAAAATAAAGGCGCTTTCTATTCTATTCTATTCTCCAGTGAAACGAAGTGGTTGCTGGCTTGCCCGTGGCTATCAACTTCTCATGCCTTGCCTTTCTAAAGGAAAACGTCGTTTTCATTGTCGGCGCGATGAGTTGTTGATAAAACTGTTGGCGCCACTTTGTAGATAAGATGTTCCAACATCAAAAATTAGTTGAGCAGCCGTTAGAATTCAAATTTAAATGGCAGCGGCATTTCGCTTGAAGCTTACGGGCCGTTACGCAGGTGGTTTCGTTTTGCTTCACCATGTCGTGTGGATCTTCACAGCCTCGTGGCTGCTCGTGCCTCTGTCGCATGGCCACACACAGTACACTAAACTGATCACTGAGTTACAGGCATCACCCTGGTATGTTACATTCTGGGTTTGCCAATTTGCACACACGTGAATAGACGTGTTTCCTCGGAGCTCGATATGCGCACGTCCGCACACCTTGGCGTCCGCCATTTATTATTATTATTATTATTATCATCATCATTATGCAGAGACAAGTCAGTAATTAATCTAAGGCAACGTACTCGCGCAATTACTGTAAGCTTCCATGAGTTCGAGATTTCCAAATAAAACTGAAAAATCTCACGATTCCTGACCGGAAATAAGATGCGGCCAGGTGGGCCCCGCGGTCATCTGCTACGGGCATTATTGTGTCTAGACAGAAAATTACAGTCAGATACGTTCAAAACAAGGAGAGCACAGTGTGAGTCAGGGTACGCACTTAGGTTGGAGATGACGCCACGACACAGACGGCCACGCTGACATTGACAATGACGGGGACGAAGCATTGACGATGGATGCTGTGGACATCGCGATACAATTTTTTTTTTATTAATTAAAAATGCACCCTGTTTGGGTATGTAAATACGATCGTGATACAATGTGCGCATTGGAATAGGAGGACGGAATATCTCAGAAGCATATACTAAATGTGGCCTTGGAATGCGACACGGCCCCTACTAGGTCGACGGGTTTTCCGATGCCTGGACCTTACTACCATAGTAGTCACCACAGGATTCGGGACATAAAGAGGGCTGTGACAGAGCGAACACTCTGGTTAAAGTTTAATTATCTGCTACGATTATTCGTCCCCGTGATATCAGTTGCATTGTACAGGGCCGGTTATATCGATCGAAATTAATCGTAACTGCAGCACGAAGAGCTTGCCAGCATTTTCAAGATTTCACAATCTCTACACGTTCTTTGATTAACTAAGCGCGGGAACTTTTGACAGATGTCGCCTGATTATTCGGCACTCTGTAATATGCTGAGCTTCGCAAACTAATTTGCCAACACAGGCACGTTTCCTCGTAAACGAACCTTGCGTCATATTAATACAGAGGCATTTGGTCCAATATCTTTATTATTCAGTCAAATGCATATGAATCTTATACAAATACAGCTTAGCATGGCTCGGCCTTCTCACTCGAAATCGCCGTGTACTCTCTTGTCTCGTCCCACTTTTTTGTGCACATCTGGTTTCAGTGCTGGATGGCCAGTTCCGATAGGCCAATGCCATTCTTGATAAGCGCCGGCGCCGGGATCTCTATCGAACGCGCTGAGTGAAGCTAATATCATTTTACGACGAAATGCCGCTGACTTTGCTATTTCATCAATCGTGGCACAGCCGGCATTTTGGGTGTCCAACTAACCAAGTGGCATCGAGACAACGATCTCGGATCCCATGCACCACCGTCTCCAGTAACCACCAGATACATTTTAAGTGCTTTTTCCTCCTTCTCGGCTTGTTTGCTGTTAACTTCCTTCTTCCGTTGTTTACATATATATATATATATATATATATATATATATATAATGATAACAGCTATTTTAAACTAAAAACAAAAATAAACTAACAATAATTTGAAAATATATACACTCATACCAATTATTATTATGGTTTATTAACAACCAGGTTGGGTCAAATTATAAACATATACATCAGACACAACTAATGCTTCCTTCACGTCATTGGGCCTTCTCTCATCTTGCTAGTTCAGCTATTGACTGAACTGCTGGACATGCTGCGGCGTGGTATCTATCGCACTGGGCAGAGCACCTCGTGCACCTGCAATACTCCTGAGGGTCGTGGAATTCTTCCGTGCTGCATAACACGTGATGAAACCCGTGGGCTGCAAACGCAGTAGTTAAATGTCTGCTCTTATATCCGGCTGCCACACACATACCAACATATAACTACAGATATAAAACATATGCAGGATGTTCAAACCCATTTTGGCCACCCTCGAGGGAATTGTGCATTTCATTATATTCATAGAATGGAATCGTGAGCGAAAAGCCCGACCCAGCTACATTCGTATAATAAAAAAGGTTATTTCCTTGTAATTTTACTCAAAAAAAAGGTTATTCCGTTCCCTATTTCATTGATTTTTTTTATTTGAACGACCCAATCAAGCTTGGGCAGACTGGGGTTAGGCATAATATATATATATATATATATATATATATATATATATATATATATATATATACACGTCAACATAATATAGTAAGTTTACATATATAAATATACATCGAAAAAATCGACTGCAAGAGAGGCAGCACTAGAAGTCGCTGAATCGAATTCCGGCGCAGCAAAGACATTTTAGAAGCGATATTTTCTAAGATTTGCAGATGCAGGGCTCAAAAAATGTAGTATACATTATATAGTCGATTATGTTCTAAAACTGGTTTTTATGTGCGACTGCCTAGCGCTGGAAATTGATAGTTAAAGGTATTGACGCAGTATTGACCACGTCTCGGTTACGTTTGGTTGTGCTTGTGCTGTACGTTGAGTAAGGTTACGTCAAATGTAACCGTCATGAATTTGAGTCAGGATAATTAAGAGTAGCCGCTTACAACGCCATTATTAGCAAACAAGGAGAACAATTTTTTGCCTACCACATATACACTTGCAGCAATGTAACGTACCAATCTTGCACCTAACGTTCAGAATCTTAGTTTATACTGATGTTGCTAAATAATAACCATCCGCAACCGTTATCGCAAAAACGGCCGTGAAACCATTTAACAGTTACAGAGCTGCAGTGGTGGGGCGAAGAAAAACACCCAGGGTTACGCTAACAAACATATCGTTATAAATCTAACTGTTAGTGGTATTCCAGGCTTGGAGGAAGACATTGAGGAAATTCAGCCCACTTTTAGGCCATGCGTGTAGGCTCGCAGAAAATATGCGTCGTACCATCTTTCAGCCAGACAACAACACTTCTCTGAAAATAGCAAACGCCTGCTTTCCTTAAATGCATGCTACGCTGTAGTGGTACAGCGTAGTATGCCACTAAAGAATGTCCGAACGCGTGACGGTAACGACGGGAAATCTACAGATACGCTGTCTAATGCGACACGGCCTTACTAGCTCCATGAGCTTTTCTGATGTTTGTTGTCTTATTGAGAACACTAGTCACGACTTTGTTCGGAAAACGAAGATGCTTTGACGTAGCGAACAACCTAAAACAACTTTTTCGGGTTGACTCTCAGCTAACTTTGACCGCCTACGGAATTGCTTTTGCAAAGCTTTGTAACTGGGATATATACAAATGCGCAATGGCAGGAATAGAATCAGTGCATTAATACACTATGTCTCTCCTACGATTGCGAGGCGCACGTGAATATATCATGCCATCGGGCTCGACACACAGCGCAAAATCTCGGAAATTAAACGTACAATATTTCTTAAGATTACCGGCCTTGTTAGGTTAATGACGTCGAACTAACAAGACAGATATTCCCGTGAGTGTGAGCGGGAGGATATGTATATATAAAGCAAGCCAATAATGTACTAAGTAAGGTGTCAGGTGAGAAAAAAGTAGAGAAATAAGGATGGAATTTTTTTATTTATTATGGTTTATTAACACCCAGGATAAGGATGGAAATGATATCATACAGGAAAAAAAAATGACAAACAATGCATGCAGAACGCCGGAAACTGAAAGCTCCGAGATGCTGTAGGCTCTTTCCTGAAATGAGATGATGGCCAGGACCCCGGATACGAGGAACCGTAACCTTCCTGAAAAAGTAGACATGGAGTAGGAGGAGGCGAAAGACGATAGCTTCTTCACAGAAGTGAAGTCAAAGAAGAAGGATTAATCCTCGATGGTTCGATGGATAGCCACTCTCATTTATGAGCAATCGTCTGAGATTCTCTACAAAAAACGCTTATAGTCAGCAAAAATATGTCACAACGGTTAGTAATGCAACACTTGGTGTTGTCCAAGTTTAGGGCAACTGGTATGGCGCTATTGTCATCCAGGGTAGAGTCACCAGGAAAGCATGAATGGCGCGGACGGACCACCAATGGTAGTACTAATAGATAAAGTACAAGGGGTGGGCTCTACGAAGGAAATAACAAGTACCACCTAACGGCTTGTAGAAGAGGTAGACAAAAAGGAATTGCAAATAGTGATAACGCTAACTACGAAGTTATCCCTCTGCTTCCCAAACGCGCTAGATCAGGGAGTCGCCAGAGAGTGACTAAAAGTATAATTGCACCAAGATTTATTTAGGCTCACATATGCTTGCGGCGGAGCCGACAAAAGGAACCCAGCGGAAAGACCCCACACCGTATAGGTGACGGTAAATTAAGCTTTAAAAAAGAAGCTTTAAAGGTATGTTTGATTCAAAGACCGAATGTGTCGGGGTCTAGTATTAAGCATACACGAGACAAAATCTAAAAAAATGGCACTGCTTTTGTCCGCGACATCCACGCAGAAGCATGGCAATAGATGCCTTAGCCACGACGGGTGGACCAGACGTGTCAATAAAAATTAGAAATCTCGATCCGTAAGTCACGCATAAGGTCTGATGGTTATTAACTGGGTACGAAACTACCCGGATGAAGGAGTATTATAACAGAAAGGAGAGTCGACGCACGGCTTATGTCTGAGCCGACTAAGATTGGCAACGGCCGGCTGGCTACCAATGAAGATACAAATAAGGACGCAAAAGGGCAATGAATAAATAGCAAGACGAAGAATAATAAGTAACGTGTAGATAGGATCGAGATCTAAGATATTCGCCCAATGTTTACTCTGAGTAACATTTAAGACGATAATGAACAGACACTACCTGAAACAAACTTGGGCAATCTTTACCTAGAAAGACGCTAAGTTCTGTTGAGCAGGGCAGTCCGGTATTGAGATATCCCACTGGATCCCAAGGTCTGGCCGGCACTCAGAACGAAGGGCATGCTACAAAGGAATGTGCATTTGTTGTCTGGAGATCAATCATATGGCACTGTATTGGCAGCGGCATTAATCGGTTGCGCGCATGATTTCTGTCCGTTTGTATTTAGAGCGTTAGTGGGGCGGGACACATCACCGGAAAATGTAATCTTCGAAGAAGCACTTCCTTTTTCCACAGCGGAGAAAAGATCCGAGGAATATCAATGACGCAGAAGTTCTGCAGCACACAAGTGGTACTGAATTCCAGGTACATATATCATATCGCACTGTTTCGATGGTGGTCACAATAGTCCTGAGTACAATATTGGCACTTGACCCGCAGATCAGGAAGAGAAGGTAGTATTGTTTCAACACCATACGCTTACTTGCTTGAACACTAAAGAGAACATCTTGTGCAGAAAAAAAACGTGCAGTTATTAGGCAGTTATTTTTCAACACCAGTGGTGAGCCTCGACGGAGCCAGAAACCGAATAAGAAGGATAACATTGCACATATTTTAAGGAGGAAACGACAGATATGGAATGAAGACTGAGGCGCCATTTTTAGACAGTATCTACAAAATTAAAAAAGTTCGATGGTACTCGCGTTCTTTGCTGTGACAGTCATAAGAAGCAAGGGAAATGTAAGAAGCCAACCAAAATAGTGGCTCAATCAATATTAATGTTTTCTCGCGAGGAATCATCTAGCTTTTCCAACGTTAAGGCGGCAGTAAAATGCAAGAAGTTGTTCATTTTCCGGTACTGTGATTGGAATGAGTTGCTTGGTTGCATGTCATATATATACATATGCATATATATATATATATATATAACCTTAAAGAAAACAATGAATAATATATATTTTATTTGTTTTGTGATCGATAGCTTTGATTTGGTTGCAATAACTATTATTCGGTCGCCGTCTTTTCCTCATTATTTCCACTCCTAATGCTGACTGCCCAACAGTCTTTGCGCGCTCACAGAATAGTTTCAAGATGCCTTTAGTCGTTGAGCCCGGTGGCTTAAGACTGCGCCTCGCGACCGGAGGAGACGCATAGGTGCGCGGGTTCGAGCCCCACCGTTGCACATTTGTATTTATGGGGGTCCGTCTATGAAGCAATGCGAAAAGCAGTCCCATGGACGTTAAATATTGGCTGAGAGTCAGCCCCAAAAGGATTTTTTTATGCCTTTAGTGACCAGATAAGGGATCGAAAAAAGGCCGAAAGGCAGAAAGAAGCGTGCCCGTGAGACCGCCTTGTTGTGTGATTCTCTGGCTGCACGTCAGGCGAACATAATATATTTCAAATCTCTTGGTAAAATCAATATTTGGCTTCTACGATTGTTCATTATATGAAGAACCGTTCTTTTCTAATTGAAGGAACGAGGAGGAATGAGATTAGCTTTTTTAGGAATCCTCTATTTAAATGTACCTGCTATGTGTTTGCACAAGAACAGACTCCAGGCGGCTGTCTACATCGAACGAATAGACATTCAAGACTTTTGCAGCTGTTTTACATGGGCGGCCCTTAGCTAAGTTGTATTGTGTTGGGCTTTGCATTATCTGGTATACTGGAATCGCCTGTCGGCAGTCTAAACACACCGTGAGAAAAGTTAAGGGTCATAACGATATCCAAAGTATGTGAAGCTCTTGACTAGTCGTCAATGTTTAGCGCCAGTTCTTATGTGCCTACCGTGCGCCGTGCCCCAATACAAAATACATCGGAGAGCGCGGTTTATAATATCTGTATATATTGGTCTGTGACCACAATATTGATGTGGTGGTTTTGTTCTGGTAATACTTGAACAGATACTCCATCACAAATAAACTCGAGACAATGGGTCTATTCCCATCGCGTACTGCCCTGCATGCGGTTAGGTTTATTCGTTGTATAACTACCCCCTATAAGCGAACACTCCTGCAAAGCCCATCAAATTGGCAAGTGAAAGTCAAATTTCAAATATTCGGTGATCAGACTAGCAGGCTCCATCGAAGGGAAACTATAGCATATTCTAGACAGAGCGTTTAAAAATAGCGTGTGGAAAAAATATATATATATAGAAGTTAGCCGTTGTCGTTAAATACAGCTGTCTTGCCGCCAACCTAACCCAGTTTACCCCAAACTATCAATAATAGTTTGAGACAAGTTTTAAATATTAAACCTATTAAGCATATTTTGCTTTGACTTAGTGTTACCTATTATAATTACATAAGCGGCTTAGGTTACCGTCAGTAGTAATTTGAGACAAGCTTTTTATATTAAACCTATTAAGCATAAATTGTTTTGACCTAGTGTTACCTAATATAATTACTGTATGCGTTTATATATATATATATATATATATATATATATATATATATATATATATATATATATATATATATATTTAGTTACTCTAATACTTCACTGCATAATAATTAGGATCTATACTACTTCTCTATAGCGCGTTTCTACTGTCTGTGACAGTGTTCGGTCCTTGCGAGAAAATTAAATGCGAATTAAAGTACACAAACAAAGAAAGTGTGCTTCTTGTTCAAGGGATACCCGTATGAAAATGCAACATGCTGTAGAGTCACCTATGTACCAAAAGAGGACCCTACGAGGTGCTGCGGCCTATGGGAGAGATCATATCCGGTAGCGTTCCAGCTTGGACAGGAACGAAGCATTGACCTCTGACAGTGTTTTCACTAGCCGTGTAAAATGATACAGACAACTCCGTGCTTAGCAAGCGATCTTCCTTAGATGGTGATATATTATTCAAGCGTACTAGTGAATCGCTGCCAGAAGAAGAAGAAGAAGAAGAAGCGCTCGATCCGCCGGATCTGCTACAAGTCTTCACGATTGTCAAGGTGCTTTGGGAGCTTCGGGACAGCCGAGGCAAGAACTGCTTGGGGCCGAGAGCCTTACGAGAGGGTCGTAACGCATCGAGCTGTTCCGGCGATGAGTCATAAGCACCCGAGTATTTCAATGTTGAGGACGCTGTTACGTATAGACACGATGCGGAAACCCTCTCGAGTGCTGCGTGCGAGGCTAAAGCATCGTTCGGTTTCTGTGAAGACTCGAAAAAGCTGAGCAGTTCCATTGTTTCGTCATGCACTGTTCCATTTTCTCTCTGGTGTGCGCAGCCTATCCTCCTACACGCGTCCTTCTTCGTTCGCACAAGCGATTCCGTGCTGGGAAAGGTGCTAAGCTGAGACATTGAGAGAGTGTTCAACATGCCGTGTCGTGACTCGAAAGGCGCACGTGCCGCTGCGTCCAAATCTACTTGATCTCTACAGTTTCTTGAAAGATTTTCTGATGAGCTGGTATAAGTAGTCGGCAGGCGTTCATTAGCTGAGGTGGAAAGCGGCGCGAAAATGATTGGCTTCTCTGACTCACTGAACACTCTGCCAGGCTGTGGTACATTTGACCTCCGTTTTCCGTCAGAAGCGCTTGTGTCGCCACATGAACACAGACCTGCTGGCCGCACCGTAGCTAGTCCTATGTTGCGCCCGAATTTATGAGCGATGGCATCTCGCACTTCGGTCGTACTTGTTGGACGTCGCTGTTGCCAGTTGCAGGTGGCTGCGTCTCTACGATCTAGTGGCAGTTCGGCACTTTGAGATTTGCGCAGACTACTACCGCCCTGGCTGAAATCCGCGGCCTTGTCAGTCTGTGTGGCTCTACTGATTTTCTCCGTAAACTTTGCTGCCGTTTCCACTGTTGGCTTAGCGCAGTTCCGACTCGCTCGCGAGTAGTCCACTAAAGACGAACATTGGAAACCACTATCGACAGCATCACTACAGCCCCCTTTGAGGGTTGCCCGTCGTGCCCGGTTAGCGGCCCTTTTGCAGTGCTGCTGTGTGTGCAGTGTCGCTTTGTCGCCAGCCTCGCCTCTGTCGGCCTGCTGTGCGAAATGCCGTGGGCGACCCGATGCCCACGATTGACTAGATGCTGGATATCCAGGCTTCTCGTTGAGCGACGCTGTTAAACGCGAACTACTCGCCGAATCGCACGAAGGCAACTCGGGGATATTGTCGAAGGTGATCGGCCAGCCCTCCAAGGAGAAGCCGCCCTCATCGGACTGCGTTGAACCCCAGGCCGCGTGTCGTCGTGCGGCCTGGATCCCCGTACCGGGACTAATTTGGCCCGTGCCGGCGTTTCTACGTTGTCCGTCAGCTGTCGTCGTCGTCGTCGTCGCCTTTCCGACGACGTAGTTTCTCAACGACGACCACCAACCGCTGAATAGCTGCAAAACTCTCTGGTTAAACTGGTAGTGGCCATCTTGGTGCATTGATCAGGCAACTGTGGCAGTCTACGGCGCCTCCTGCCGCCAGCTCTGCACGGATTGTCGTCAGTGATCTCGCCGCCAGACACGCGCTATTTTAGCTCTCACTCAAACGGACGGCCTAAATGTTGTACGACGCTTCGTTATTTTGTGTGAACCGAGCCGGCTCAACGAAGGCTCGCCACCGTTCTTCGTAGACCAGGAGATTCGAATCACCACGGCGACCTTGTCATCGCATACAGCGGGATACAGGTGCTCCCGAGATATCAACAACAATACATGCACAACCTGAATTATACAACATAGCTGTAGTGTTAATAGCGTTAATTTTAGGGGTGTGATCAACAACAACAGCGTCATAAAAACCTTAGGGGAAGAGAGAGATTCACTGCTCAAAGACAGGATGTGATTGAGTTCTCCACTATACACCATGCAAGCAGCCTGTGGTAAAGCAAAACATATGTTCTTAAGTTAATAATATCAATAATAAATATTTTTTAGAGCTAAATAAGGACGCGTTTTAAACTTCTATCATGGAATTTTCTGTCCTTCCCTGAGATACTCATATCATGCAATTGCAGAATTTAGCCTTAAATAATGAATATATATATATATATATATATATATATATATATACAGGGACATTCATGTTGTTATGTACTTCTTTCGAGGTTTGATAGAACTCAGCAAGAAAAAACGCGGAAACGTCTTGTTTAGGAGAGAGAGTAAAAAGCTTAGTTACTTGACAACTACGTAACGCAGCACCATCACTTTGGCACGGAAATGGTGGGCATTAAATTTGCTATTGCGTGAGAGTGGTCTTTTGGACATACATTTTTGGTCGTAACGGAAAAATTGTACGATTTTTCACGAAAAAGCGTTAATGTAAGACATAACAACATATCTACTTTTTATGACTTTCCTCAACCTGTGTATTCGCTTTTTGCTACGCAAGCTAGTGAAGTGTCTTCCGTTGTGCAGAATCTTCCTTCGAACACGCCGGTGTAATCGGTTCCTTTATGCGTTAACTGGTTCTCCCTCAAACGTAGATTTCGCACAACTATGAAGGAGAAGAAAGGCAGAATAACGACTTTTATAAATTTCATCTTCACTCCTAAACAAAACGTTTTCGCGTCCTCCCTCCATAGGGAAAACTTATTTTCTTACCGAGTTCTATCAAACCTCGAAAGAAGTACATAACAACATGAATATATATATATATATATATATATATATATATACAGGTAGTTCAACAAGTTCTTAAAATAAAAACCAAGAAATTTCCAAATCTTGTTTTTAATTTTTACTTATTCGATTTACTCCCCGAGAAGCTCAATACATTTTCCCACCAAGATTTCAGAGCATTTATACCTCTTGAGTAGAATTCCGCATCTTTAGACTGAAAATAGGCATTGACAGCAGCCTTAACCTCTTCATTGCTGGAAAAACGCTTTCCACCGAGACTATTCTTCAAATGTCCGACGAGGAAATAATCAGAGGGAGCCAGGTCTAGAGAATAGGAAGGTTGTTCAATAAGTTCAAACCTCACTTGGGCCAGTTATGCCGATGCTTGCCGCGACTTGTGTGCAGGAGCATTGTCCTGGTGAAACAGGACAACCTTCTTCTGCAAAGCGGGCCGTTTCACGATGAGTTCTTGCTTCAGGCAGTCCAACAGTCTTGCATAATATTCTTCCGTGATCATTTACCGCTCTTAAGGTAGTCGAGACCAGAATTATACGTTGGTCCCAAAAAACCGTAGCCATCATCTTTCCGGCCGATGCCGTTGTCCGCACCCTCTCCGGAGGTCCTTCACCAGGTGCACACCATTGGCGAGATGCTTCTTGGGTCTCGGGAGTGTAGTGATGGAGCCAGCTTTCATCGACGGTCACGAATCTGCACCAAAAATCCGACGGATTTATCGACATCTTGGCCAAATTTCGCTGTGAAGCGAAAACACGCGCGTTTTTTTTACCTTGGTGGAGCAAATGCGGCACCCATTTTGCTCTGAGCTTTTTCATCTTCAAGTTCTCGTGCAGGATGAAATGCACACTACCCAAACTGATGCCCAAAGACTCTGCTATCTCCCTAATGTTCACTCGCTTATCTGCGGCAAAGATTTTCCGCACTTTTTGCACGTTTTCCTTATCAGTTGCCGTTTTTGGGCGTCCTGAACGTAGTTCATCCTCGGTGCTCCTGTGACCTCTTTTTAACTAAAAATGCTTAATAACCGCTCGAAACTCTTTTTCTTCATTTTTCAAATTCACGCCGATACGTTGCACGGGAAAAGCGATCGAACGAAATCGCAACGGCCAATCACCATAATATTTTGACTGCTAGCAGTCGAAAAGTTGCCGTTTCCAATAGCGGCGAAAGCGTTGAACTACCTGTATATATATATATATATATATATATATATATATATATAGGTCGGTTCGAGCCATATTTGTGAGGGGTACTATAAATTGTTTGAATAAGCATTTCGCCCAATAAAATAGAAAATCCAAATGCCTTGCTTAGAAGTGCCAATTAGGTTAGTGGAATTACTTATCGATGTAGCTGACCGGACCTAACCTTGCAAAACGTGCGATTGCAAGAAAAGAAGTTTTTCGTTAGAAAAACTAACATACACGCGTGCTGAGTTACGTACCTTCTGCCCAGCGGCTACTCTGGCTAGCGAATGAAAAATCGTTACGTTAAATAAGCGTGCAAAAATCAAAATCTTGTGAGGCTTACTTGCCTCGTATTTACGTTCAATGCATTAATCATTAACCACAATTATACCGCAGACATATTCATGAAAATAGGGACCATTTTGGTTCTCAGCCGATTGTGGTTCGATTTGTGATATACTTACCGTAAGCCGAAATCCCCACCTCCGATGTCGGACTTCCATAGAGTCCCATGTTAACAGAGGGAGGGACAACGCGGCGGTTGATGTAGAATCCGTCTTTGCATCAGCTGCTGACGTCCCCCTCTATCAGCAACGGGACCCTAGAATTAAATTTTTTTTAAGAAGGTTGTTTTTAATTCTAGACTATCCTCCGTCCCCTACGGGCTTGGAACTTGACCTGAGCAGGGGACCCTATAGAACTACGACATCGTGGAAAAACGGTTTGTTGGGTACAAGCGCTGAGGAAATCAAATGGAATACAATACTGCAGAATGCTTAAGTTCAACTTTGTTAACTTTATATTCAAATCAAGTATAACTTGCGCTTCAGATATACGGCTGTTCTCATATTAATTTGCCGTCTTCACCCTTCCGGCAGGGGAGTTAGTAGTACAGTGATTTGTGCTCCAGGGCTGCGCATTCTGCTCCATGCTACTTGACACACCTGCGAAGTTGCGTTTAAACCGCGTAGTAATGACCATGCCCGATGTACCTGGTGCAGACTTGGCGACTGCCACATGCAGCACCAAATCAAGATTGATCAAGGCATTGAATGCGTCCAAAACCTTTTCTGGTCTGGCCCGTTCGACTACAACTTTCCACTCCAAAATAGAGCATTCATTGCGTGCTGTATTCGGCATGTTCAGCCTCGTAGTCGAGTAGTTGTTTCAGTAGCAGGTGGTATCAACACACAAACCCCCACTCGGTAAACATATTACGGAAAAAAACCAAGCTGGTTAAAACTTCTGTCTGCTTGAGATGGTTCCATGCACCGCCAAGACCATGCCTTAACCCTGGAACCGTTTTAGGCATAAATACCCTCACTGCTAAAAAAACGGTCAGTCTTCAATTTTTACCTATCTCCCAGTAATGAGATAAAAGAGTTGTCCGTATTTTTGTGTATTTAGCGCTGTGAAGCATATGTAATCTGTGTAATTATGTGATGAACGTGAAGGCCGCGATACAAGAAAGAGTTAACAAACTTAAACAACGCGTGTGCAACCATGACATCATTTGCACACGTCACCACCATCACGGCTTTTTGGTCAGTGAGGAGAAGAGAAAGCGTTAGCTTATTTTCAAGACGCCACGCTTACCATCTATCAATAACATATCCGAATCAAAGGAAGTTAATATTGCACTCAGGACAGAGCCACCCACACCTGTCCGTTGGAATGATTCAACCAGGCGATAACGAGCGGCGTTGTCAAAAACCTTGACGCAGTGAATATTATACATACGTCAAGAGGTTTTAGCCACAACTGTAGGGAGTCGCAAAACTCGTTTAAATGAGCATTTATCCAATAAAATGGGTTAGCAGAAATGTCGCCTTTAGCAGACACAGTGAAATTACTGTTATCGTTATCGATGAGACTGGCCGGATATCACTTGAAAAAATATGCATTTTTGATGTTAAAGCTGGACATTCCAGCTGTATGCGGCATTCCGCGTGTTTGAAAGTTTGTTCCTAAAAGGCATAAAACGTGGTTGACAAAAGAACGATAGTCATATTGAGAATATTTAGCAACAATATGTGATGGCTAATTGTTTAATCTTCTACGTTTAGTGCATTACAATTTGCCATGACACTCATAAAACCAACACAATTCTTGATCTCACACAGCTCTTGAAAAACTATACGAATGCTTTATATAATCTACCTTTGTTTTTCAGCCGCCCGCAGCCCCCTCAAAACGCTATCAATTTTTAGTTGCATGTTGCAAACTTCAAGTTTATCCGTAACCTCGTAAAAGGCTTGCGTGAGCTAGTCCAAATTTTAGAATCAAGTAGTCCATCGGGTTAAGGTCCGGAATCCGCGGCGACCATTCTGACTAATCCAAAAAAAAACAGAAAGATGCACCACTCCGATACCGTTCCAGTCGTACGGGGGGGTGTTGGATTACACACGGTCGATCTTTGTTGTGATTTCGCGCCCGGGGAAGTATATTATAATGCCTTCGAAAATCATCTGTCAATAAAAGTTGCCAAAAAATCCAAAAATCGTCGATACAGTAAGTATGACCTATCCGACAAATATATTAGGTTGATGCACAACTTTCTGTTGGCTTGGTATCAATTCGTTTCGGAAGCTTGCTTCCCAGAAAACATCCGCATAAAAAAGGGTAGGATAAGAGAAATGATATGTATTTGATAGAGTAGTCATTACGGCATCAGCCAGTAACAACTTAGTTGCTTTCTGACAAGGTGACTAAGCGGTGAACGGAAAAGTGCAAATTCGGAGTGTTTTCCTGTACGAGTTTTAAAAAAGTTTTAAACGCTGCTGTTTGTCGAAATATCTCTTCACTCATTGGAAATGACTTAATTGAATAAACAACTTACGGAAGAAGTTAAGCAACTTCTTAAAGTTGAAATTGACTACGAAATATCAATCAACTTGGAATAACTTAAACCTCTAGACTATCACTTATCTTATTATGTCCAAAACATTTTGACTTAAGAAAGATAAAAGTCTTTTAAGGACGTCCAAAATCAGGTACAACACTTCTACTCCCAACAAGTATCCAGAAAATAAAATTGCAAAGGAAACCTATTGATCGACTGCTTATTGAATCAAAAGATTTCTTTAGGAATAAGAGTAAAATTCCGAACAGGTGTTATACCATTGTGGCTAGACATTGTCTTTTAAGATAAATGATCGCATAGAAATTATTTTTTAAAAACAAACAAAAATATAGTACCTTTGTCGGAAAAAAATCTACCTCATTTAAAGGTCATCCACGTTAGTTAGCGGGAAAAAAATATTCGTATTATCAAAAGTAAGAAAAACACGAGATCTTGTCTTGTCTATTGTTTAAGGCTTGCGTTCAAAACTTCAAAAATGACAATGATTATATACACACTCAGACCCTAAAAACGGCGTACGCAATAGGAATTATTCTAATACCATATTAATAGTAGTTTAGTTCGAAATGAAACCCGCTGTCCTGCATAAAACGCGATGAAAGCCATGAACAGCGAACCGCGTGAGAACGTGTCGGTTTGCTCGTCCCGCCTGTTTCCGTGTTTCAGAGGTAATCGCACCCGTGCTATAGAATTCAGGAGCGATCTCCGCCATGTTCCCCTCCCAAAAGCTGTTAAATTGCACGTAGGCCGGAGTGGAAGGAAGTTTAAACCTACGCCTTAGGTCCTCTATAAACAACGGCGTGTCACATAGTAGATAGACGTATCTGTTCAGCGATGTATGATGCAGACCCAGAGGCAGGCCAGCCTCTTCTACATACCCCGTAAGCCTTGCCAGCACCTGCTGAACGTGAAACCGACTTCTTCCGAAAATCCCGAGATCATCGGCATATAGCAGAGTTTTCACGTGTTCGGACTAGTCTTGAACGCGTTGTGACAAGTCGCTCAGCAACAGGGAGAAAGGTAGCGGGCTCAGATTATCACCCGGGGATTGAACAAGCGGGTCTAGGAGGGCTACTTCGTCGTCTATGCTCACCGAATTCTCCTGCATTATGGCCTTAATCAGTAGTAGCATGTCTTCAGGAATCCCGCACTGAGCAAGCTTCATTAGAATCTTGTCACGTGGCGCCATATCGAACGCGGATTTAAAATCTACAAACACCGCAAATAGTGAATTCCTGAACCTAGTCGGAACTCATCGCTTTTCGCCAGTTTTCGTCTTCGTCGAAATTTCATCGCTTTACTCTTGCTTGCATCAATCTCTAGTTTGTTTCGGTCCACATATCGCTGTAGAGTTACAAATGACTGCTGCAAGTCAAAGCGACTTCGAGAGAACAATACTAAATCATCGGCATGCATAAGCGTTTCCACTTGTGAACGCCGACTTTGTATTTCCGTTGGGATATCGCTCATCAACATTGAGAATAGCAGGGGACTACTGCCCTAAAATAACGTAGTCAAAATTGGACACGCATTTTAGCGCCATAGTAGAGGCAGGCAACGGCAAGGCTCTGCTTAGAAATTGACTTTTTTTTCGGGAGTAGATTGGCACCTCTAGGGTTGTTCACTATATATGTTCAAAGCATTCAGGACAAAGTGATATACCTTTTATGCGTAGGGGTTATATGCCACTTCTCATTGGATTGCCAATGAAAATTTTGAACCCTTCTTTTCTTATTCATTCTCGCCGAGACAGGCAAGGTTAGAAAGTACCAGAAACTCGGGTGCCCGTATAGGTTTTACTCACTTGCCTTCGAGATCCTTGACGGGCCCGGTCCGTCCACTCGCAGTTTGCTACAGAAGGTCGGGAAGCGGCTGATTCTAGCCAGCGGAGATAGGCGAGCGGGTGATTTCCTTAGACGGCGTCTGTCGCTGGATGTGCAACGAAGCAATGCGGCCTCAATTCGAGGAACCCTCCAGAAATGGCTGGTTCCTTCAGTGGACCCCCCGTAATGGTGCACACGTTCGCAGGGATCTAAATGTCATGGTCCGACTGTTGATTTAACTTGCATTTTGCAAGTATATATATATATATATATATATATATATATATATATACTTGCAAAATGCAGGTCGCTGAATAAATCACGTTTGAAACTTAAATATATATATATATATATATATATATATATATATATATATATTTATATATTTGTATATAAAATCCAATAACCTATGGCGCTCAACAACGCACGAGGAAGTCGCACGATTTATCGCACGGGGCCTAAATGTATAAGAGGCATTTAATGGAAGAATAATTAATGAAATAAAGAAACTCTTAATTAACGGCTGACGGAGGATACACTAATCAGCTGAACCGACACCCTAAGCAAATTGAGCCAATAATGGAAACCAATCCGGGCCACTTTGGGTACAGGACAAAATCAATACTCCCTGATCTCAAAACATGGTACAGCCTCGCGGTACACGGCTTGCTTGCCTACCCACTCGTGCAACTGCTAACAGGCCACGGTAGCTGCTTTCAGCAAAACCTACAATGCGTTGGTAAAACTGACTTTCCCGTATGCCGCATGTGCAGCTCAGGCGAGACTGACGACATAAGGCACTGCTATGAACCTTCAGTTGTCTGAATCAGTGTCTTTTTCGACACTGAGCGAAAGCTACTGTCCCGGGACGAATGGTGGGGAACCCCTGCCATAGTCTGGAGAAGACAATACTGCGGCCACCTCCTTGATAAGGAGCAAAGAGGATGATTGGATTTTAGAGGGTTTGCGAGTCCTACACTACCGCCGCTTTAACAACGCCGCCCGGTGTGCATCACAAATTTTACCAGTAAACCTCTCTAAAAATTAAAAATTAATAAATAGATTGGGTCTGTGATAACCGTATGCACTTATTTTTACAATTCGGCAAGGGAATATTTTTTCCAATGTAAAGAGGAGGGGAAACGTCTTGTTTAGGAGTGAGGATGACATTTAGCAAAGTAGTTATTCTGCCTTTTTTATCGTACATAGTTGTGCAAAATCTACATTTGTGAGAGCACGCATTAACTAACCGACCAAACCGCCGGCGAAAAATTCTGCATAAATGGCACTATACCCAAGCTAACAAGAGACGAATAGCGAATTTAAAAAAAGTCCTAAAAAGTCGACCTGTTGTTATGTCCTATGTTGAAGCTTTCACGTGCAGAACCGTTAAGTTTTGCCACAACAACCAACAATTTACGCTCAAAGGAATATTCTCCGGAAATAGAAAATTGATTGTCCATCATTTCCATACCAAAGTGATGATGCTGCGTTACGTGGTTGCCGAGTAACTAAGATTTTTCAACAGCCATATCAGAAAAGAAGGCAAGTATACTTGCTGTCATTTTGGCCTGCTTCAGCAAAAGTGTATAATAAAGTTAGGTACATATTTTGAGATTTGGTAGAACTCGGCAAGAAAATATTTTTCCCAATGGAAGAAAACGTCTTAGCAAAATTTGACGGTTTTGAACGTGAAAACTTCAACATAAACTAAAAAGTAAAACATAACTATGGCTGTCGAAAAAGCTTAATTACTCGGCAACTATCTAACGGAGCACCATCACCTTGGTGCGAAAATGATGAACCCTAAATTTGCTTTTGCCTAAGATTAGTCATTTAGGCGTATATTGTTGGTTGAATGGCAAAATCTTACTTCTGCACGTAAAAGCTTCAACGTAAGTCATAACAACATATAGCCATTTTATTACTTCCCTCAATATTGATATTCGTCTTGCGGTAGCTGACGTCGGGTTATGCAGAACACGCCGGTATGATCGGTTCGTTCAAGTATTGACTGGTTCACCCGCAATCGCAGATTTTGCGCAGCTATATAGGATAAAAAAGCAAAATAACAATTTTAATAAATTTCATTCTTACTTCTTTCAAGACGTGTTTGGCCCCTCCATTGGGTGTTGAAGAAAATCGGGAAACTGTTTTCGTGTCGAGTTCGAAGACCTTAAAATAGGTACATGTGGTTATGATGTATGTATATGTATGCATGCACCGAGCAAGATGGCTTAGTGGCAAAGCTTTTGTCTTGCATTCAGGAGGACTGGGTTCGAGACTCAGACCGGCCACTCTTAAATTGGTTTGCATGGTTTCCAATTTAAACAGAATAAGTGCCGGAGTGAATTAAAAATTAGCCATGACATGAAAAAACGTACACGGGCCTTACGGAAAATAAAAAAAAAGTATATATATATATATATATATACCGATAATATTAAAATAATATTTAGAAAGATCTGCTTTAGCAATAATGGTCCATTTTCCGTGCCCCAGGTATTGTGCTTGACTTCGTCACACACCCGTTGGCAGCACTTCATTTTACTTTTTTTTATTTATTGGATAAAAACTTGACGGGCGTCTCTATCGAGCTTAAAATTCTAGAAAACGTTTCGGGCTGACTCCCAGTCTCCCACGAAGCTTAAAGATCGAGAAAAACGTTTTGCGGGCTGACTCCCAGCCAACAATTAACGTCCACGGATTTGCTTTCGCATTGCTTTGTACGACGAGCCCCATACATACAAATGTGCAATGGTGGGGATCAAAACCGTGCACCCTATGCACCTCTTCCCCACTCCTCCCATTCGGTCCGAAAGGCGCACACTCGCGTGCGCCTTTTGACCGGAGTCGAAGTGCGAAAGCCAGTGTCTCAAAATGTTTCTAAGAACTATTTCTGAAAAGGTCACAGGGCGAGCGTGCTATGCCTCTGGGAGTGAGCGGTGATTGATTACCTACTTCGTCCTCCGTAAGCATTCAAACGAGTAGTGATAGCGCGGGTGAAACAAATTTTTTTTTCCTACGCCTTCTGCTCTCACTACGGATGGGTCTTGGTTGCTTAGAATGCTAGCCTTCGTAAGTTCATCTATCTGAAGGTGCATTCAGGCCGTTGTTTCGTGACGGGCGCCTCTAACTTTTCATCTAAGAGGAAGCCTGCGAGAGCCCTTCTTATCTCATTCCCCTCAATTTTTTCTAGGCGTAAATTTTTACTGATATCCTTGGCCTGGGGAGAGGTACCCCCCCCCCCCCCCCGCTAAGTGGGTGCAGTGCGCGAGGGACCTGATAGATTGGACAAATTAGGTCGTTCTCTTTCTCATGTATTTTACGTGGTAGTATACGTTGCTACCGACGGTTCAAGACCAATTAGTTCGTAGAGAAGGGTTTGTAGGCATTTTCTGTGGCGGCATCATTACCAGTTTCTGAAGGGAAGGATCTTGCTGCTTCACGTATCTAGCCGCGTGGGACGGTCCGTTCGTACCGCTGCCGGCAGCAGCACTAGAACTATGCCGTTGAGTGTAACTCTGAGAGCAATGCAGGTGGCGTATGCAATTTAATCTAAATATAGAAAATATTGTGATGATTTATTAATCATTTACAATACGTTTGCACACTCGACCGTGCTCGCTTTAATAAAAATGGTGGTAAAAGGGTGTCACGTGAAGTTAAGAATCAGTTGTCCGTGTCTTTGCTTGATGCTAGCCCCCGCTCTTATGGACCCGGTGCGAGCGGTATATCCTCAAGGTTCCTTGCAAAGTTAAAACGGTGAGATCCATAAGATTCCTCTTCGTGACGCCGAGCCCCAAGAGCGTCCTCGCAGATTCGGAGTCCCATACACCACTCATAGAGACAGTGATGGATCCGAATCTGCGAGGTTTTTGCGGGTCGGGGAGCGCCGCTCTTAGGAACTCGGCGTCATATTTGGTGATCTTGTCCTGCCGCGCTTTTGCCAGGTCCCGGTTCGGGCCGCAAACCTCGGCATCTAAACCCAGACCTCGGTAGGTGTTGTTATTACGAGGTCGGGCTTTAGACCCGGTGCGCCCGGTCGACGGAATACTCGCTCACGAACCACCTCATGACCCCTTTCGCGGAGAAGACGCCCCTCGCGATCACAGGCGTCGTCATGTCTCTTTATGGTTTATATATGGTGTATAGACCTACACGTAAAGTTATGTATATAGTTACACGTAAATATACACGTACTTACAAGTAAGAGTATACACCTTACGTGTACGATTCCAGACGCACGGCAATATATATACACGTAGCGTATACGTACGCAAGTATATATATATATATATATATATATATATGTACAGGTAGTTCAATAAGTTCTTAGAATGAAAACCGAGAATTTTCCAAATTATGTTTTTAAATTTTTCTTATTCGATATACTCCCCGAGAAGCTCAATACGCTTTTCCCACCGAGATTTCAGAGCTTTCATACCTCCTGAGTAGAATTCGGCGTCGTTAGACTGAAAATAGGCATTGACAGCAGCCTTAACCTCTTCATTGCTGGAAAAACGCTTTCCACCGAGACTATTCTTCAAATGTCCGAAGAGGAAATAATCAGAGGGGGCCAGGTCTGGAGAATAGGAGGGTTGTTCAATAAGTTCGAACCTCAGTTGGGCCAGTTTTGCCGATGCTTGCCGGGACTTGTGTGCAGGAGCATTGCCCTGGTGAAACGGGACAACCTTCTTCTGCAAAGCGGGCCGTTTCACGATGAGTTCTTGCTAACGGCAGTCCAACAGTCTTGCATAATATTCTCCTGTGATCGTTTTACAGCTCTCAAGGTAGTCGACCAGCATTATTCTACGTTGGTCTTAAAAAACTGTAGCCATCACCTTTCCGGTCAATGCCGTTGTCCGCACCCTCTTCGGAGGTCCTTCATCAGGTGCACACCATTGGCAAGATGCTTCTTGGGTCTCGAGAGTGTAGTGATGAACCCGGCTTTCATCGACGGTCATGAATCTGCACCAAACATCCGACAGATTGTTCGACATCTTGGCCAAATTTCGCTGTAAAGCCAAAACAGGCGCGTCTTTTTGGTCTTGGTTGAGCAAATGCGGCAGCCATTTTGCTCTAAGCTCTTTCATCTTCAAGTTTTCGTGTAGGATAAAATGCACACTGCCTAAACTAATCCCTAATGCCTCCGCTATTTCCTTAATGTTCATTCGCTTATCTGTGCCAAAAAAATTTCGCACTTCCTCTACGTTTTCCTCATTAGTTGCCGTTTTTTGCCTCCTGGACGTAGTTCATCCTCGGTGCTCCTGCGACCTCTTTTTAACACATTAATCCAGTTGGAAACAGTGGCAAAACATGGCGCAGAGTCACTGTACGTCTCGTCTAACTTAATTTTTACTTGGGTCGCATTCCAACCTTTGAAATAAAAATGCTTGATAACCACTCGAAACTCTTTTTTCTTCATTTTTAAAAATCACGCCGATACGTTGCACGGGAAAAGCTATCAAACGAAATCGCAACGGCCAATCACCATAATATATTGAGTGCTAGCAGTCGAAAAGTTGCAGTTCCTATTAGCGGTGAAAGCGTGCCAAAATTCGAATTCTAAAAAGCTCATTCTAAGAACTTATTGAACTACCTGTATAGAGAGAGAGATATGTATGTATATACATATAGATATATATATATATATATATATATATATGTATAGAGAGATATATATATATATGTATATATATATATATCTCTCTCTCTCTATATATATATATATATATATATATATATGTATAGAGAGAGATATATATATATATGTATATATATATATATATATAAAGGAGTACGCGTTGGATGTACGTAGGAGCACACGTTGCGTATTTACTCGCACGCCAATATACACGTATACATAAGCACTGTTTATGCATTTTAAACAGATAGCCGAAACGCGCGTTTTGAACGCAAGGACATCTTTCGAAATTTGAATGATTAGAGTCGCCAGACGTTCGAAATTTAAATGATGAAACGAATGAATGGACGGTCCGGCCGAGCCGTGATTCTACATTTGCACTTGTGTCGACACCGCTACGTTGAAAACAATTACATACTAGCAGCGTTACCTATGGGGTGTTGAAAGTGTGCGCTGTTTTTTTAGTCCAGTTATCGAGTGCGGCTCGCTTAGGACCTCAGATTTTCGCCTTTGCAGCGGTTACCCGCAAAACTAAGTTCACACTTAGTGCCTCAGAATGATATCACTACTTTTTTTTGTGAGAGGGAAAAATTATATCAGTTGTGAGAGGAAGAATGATATCACTACCTACTACTGTTTCTACAACGGGAAGTTACTCAGTCCACAAGCCTGTGTCACGAGAATCGCGACTAGGTTACGGATACGATCAATCCCTAATGCTGGTGATACAAGGAAACTGAACACTTGTTTTGTCAAAAAACTCTCCGAAAAACGCGTGGCGGTAGATAGACTCTTTTCAATCGGGAATATCGAACTTCATAAAACGAGAAAAATGCGAGTAGCAGAAGTAAGAGGGGTTACTCTATATATATATTTATATATATAAAAAAAATATATATATATACATACATATATATATATATATATATATATATATATATATATATATATATATATATATATATATATATACATTATACAGGTGGACCAGCTCCAGCTTGGACCTAGAGCCTTGAGTTGTTTATTTTCAGTTCGTTAAGTGACACATTGTGATAACAGACAACATGGACAAATAAATTTGCCGGCGAGCTATGTCGGTCCATACCATATACATAAATATATATATACAAATATATATATATATATATATATATATCAATTCAATTCATGGTTTATTTACGGAACTGCATACATTCACATGCTGAAGTTCTCGTTATGAAAAGTGGTACAAGGGTTTGGGAATAAAAGGAGAAAGAGAAAAAAATAAAAACAGAAGTAAACATATACATATATATATATATATATATACATATAAATATATATATATATATATATATATATATATATATATATATATACATATATATATATATATATACATATCAACAACAGGAACGTTCCAATACTATGCCACGACTTAATGGAAGCAGCCACGTGTTATAACGTAAAATGTTTTCAAGGCTCTTCTAGATACAGTAATCACGACGAGGCGTGAGAACTAGAGAGGAGGCCAGTAATCCCGCTACATAATTTGATATAAGCCATCATGAATGCGCTCTCATAAGCCGAAGGAATGTCTCAATTTCAAAATGACTCGTCAGCAGAATCGGCCGTATGCTCTGCGAATATGTCACGGCTTGTAATTGCACCCGCCGTCTGCTCCCTTGTAAGCATCTGTTACCCGGAATCACTTAATATCTCTTGACCAGCATGGCCAGGTAACCGACATTGCCGACCTTGCAATCATCTCAGCCCTCCTGGCCGTTGTTGCACCATAAAGCCAACAGACAATCAGGCAACCGTCGTAAGTGTTCTGGTAAGTACCGCACAACGAAAACCGAACAGGCTCGAAGTGGCAGTGAAAGCAGCTACAAGGAAGACAGCTAAAGTGAACACCTACACAGTTGTGCAGAGCTCACGAGCGCCTGCACCTCAGAATGTGTCTTCCGGGAGCAAACGCGCCTATTAGAACAAAAGGGTGGATCAAACTAGAACATATTTGCTAAGCAAAATTCTAAACATAGATTTACAAAGAAAAACACCTGGATACGAGCAAGTCTGGTTCAACGCCATTCTGACACTGAAGTGTACTCTCTCTGCGGACGCCTCTCTCGTGGTTTCGAGGTAACACCAAAATTATGCGAAGCATGCGATCTGAAATTTAGAACGAGACAATCAAAGCAGATATTGCCTCTAGAGGTGTGTTTAATTCGGGTTCCCTAGAAGAACGTCCCAATCGGCATGCGTTGGATAAATACGTTCGAAAAATGGCATCATGTGGGCACCGATGCACTGCCTCTCTCGAATGACATGCTGAGAGCAGCTAACAATAGTATGAATATCAGTGTTATATACATACTCAATATAAGTGAAATAAACGTAATAATAAAAAAAAGAATGGATTTTTGCCCTAAAGTTTTTGCTACGTATTCTAGACATCACACGCAACCTACGTAAAGCACAGTTTATAGAATAGATGTTATCTTAAGCTGTCTGAAATGCGGCTTTCATTCTAATAATAATAATAAAAACAACAATAGCGCATGACCTCAAGGTTTCAGAATATGTCCATCAAACCACGCCACCGACGATTATTTATATGGGAGAGTTAAGTCTATCTATATTTACAAATTGGTTACTGAAATTGAAAGTCGAGTTGGCTACTGGTTAAAGCAGTCACTGCCAGTATATGTAGCTGTTCAGTTCTCTATTCTTTGTCTTATATTTTGTATAGCGTTTTCAATATGTCACAGTTGTACATTGCCCTACGTTTTTGGAATCAATGTTTTCTCAAATGTGTTTCCTAAATGTCATCATAGGTAGGCCTGTAAATGAAAGCAACCTAAAAGCATGAGCGCGTAGTTTAAATGGCTCTATGTATAGTGAGCAAGAAGATAAGCAATAAACCTCTCATCTAAGGGCGCTATAGCAAAGCGAGAAGCCGTTATTCGCTAATTTAACCTCTTGCTCATATTTAAGGTTTGCGTGCAGAGTGCACACTGCGGTCCGTACCAAACTTTTACGCCTAATATTGATCGCGTCGAAGACCCTGTTTTTGTCGAAATGATGTGCCGGCTTTAAGTACCGTTTGCGATTGACTGTGCCATTTGTGTGCATGTTACAGGGCGTTTCCATTCAAGGAGTTACGTTAGTTGAGCCCCATCGGCAACGCCGTGCAGATTTCCAACGTGTGCTTAGTGTTCCTCTTTACTCGAGCTACAGAGAATGCACACGACGGTCCGTCCGATACATGCAAAGTTTTTTCTGGAAGTACCGTAGACCGCTGATTTGGGTTAGCAGGCCGTTTCGGTTCATTTGAACCACTCCCTCACATCTGGGCCATGGTGCTGGTCCAGAAACCTGGCTGGCCCACCTGGGGTCGGAATTGTCGGGCATTGGCGCATCCACCTGAAAAGGTGAAAAATCGGCATGACGGACTGCGGTTTCAGCGCCCGTAGGTGCCATAGGGTATGCCGGCCTAATACTTAAATTGCAGCAGTGCATCAGCTTCTGCTGCGTGGTCCCCTCCCTCTGAAAGTAGCACTGGTCCTCTCCTTCTGAAAATGATGTCTCGGGACATGACTAGACGCAGGTCGTGTGCCGTTGCTAAGTCTACTAGCACCGCCCTTTGCGGGATACCCTGTTGCCTCCACTGGCCATGGGCTGCGTTAAATGATTTTAGGTCAATAATTGCGTAGACGTAGCATAGTGTCCCAAATACGGCAGTGGGAATAGTGCGGCAGAGCGTTTAATTTTTGCGTGACATGCCCGGCCGGCCTTTCCGCACATCATATATCACAAAGGCTTCTTGAGTGCGGAATACCTGCATGTGGCGCTTAAAGCTTAAACATTTCGAGTACAGAAACACTAGCAATCGAGACGACAGCGAGACTAGCCGACCGGTATGATGGCGACCTGGCGCCTCCAAATCCATCGGCTGTTGAAGCATTAATTAATCGTCTGCGCTCATTATTTAGTCGAGGCCCTTGCGCCATTAACCATCATGTAGAAAGCTTTATTTAAATACATTGATTTTTTCGCCGCAATTATTAAAGTCGATGCGATGGGTCTTACTTTCCTAAACTCTGTTTTAGGAAAGCTTTTCGTCTACATTTCTTAGGCGCACGGGTCCAGCTTAGTGCGAAGATCCCGAGCAACATCACAGTAACTCCGGTTTTCCGGGTCGGCGATGATGAACGAGTTGAAAAATTGTTAGACTGGATTCAAAACATTTGCGCAAGATGTCTAGGTTCACCGTCGATGTAGTACCCACCGATGTGGCTATGACCAAAGTGTGACCAAAATGTGACCTTCTTTTTTTCAAAGAAAATGTCACAGAACGAGTGTGCTATGCCTCTGAGAGTGAGCAGTGATGGATTACCTCTTTAGGCGTCCTTTAATAGTCGAACGAGCCATGTACGCGCGGGTGACGCTAACATTTCTTTTTTTTCTTTGCGTTCGACTCCCACCACGTGGGCGAAGCCTATTCACTAAATATGCTAGTCCTCTTGAGTTAGCTTTCTCGAGCCCTTTTTTCTTGGCAAGAGCCTCGTCATCTAAAAGGCAGCCATCTAAATGGCCACACCTATCTCCTTTGCCTCAATTTTCTAGGCTCAGATTTTTAGTGACATCTTTGGCCTGGGGGAGGCAAGACCCGCTCGGCGGTCGCGACGTGCGAGAGACCTGATGGATTGGACACATAAGGTCCCTTTCTAATGTCTTTTACATAGTAGCATACGTCGCTACCAGCCGCTCGGGACCGATGGCCTCGTAGAGAAGGCCTTGTAGACCTTCTCTACGAGGCCAACGTGACGGTTGTGACGGCTTTAGTGCTAATTCTAAAGGGCAGGGAGATTGCTACTTCACGACGGGCAGGGACTAAGCCTTGCCAGCCTCTTTAATATTCGCCGCGTAGAAGGGTCTGTCCGTATCGCTACCTGCCTCAGTACCAGAGCTGTGATGTCAGGTATAACTCGTATACGAAAGGCGGCGTATTTACTTGCACACAAGCATTTAAACACGTATGTACCTACGCGTAGTTAAATATATATATATATATATATATATATATATATATATAGCGTAGGTATATCGACCTGCAGGCTAGGCGTTGGAAATTGTGATGATTTGAATCATTGAACGGCTCAGCCGTGATTCGAAATTCACACTTGTGTCGAAGCCCATGTTGAACGCAATTATGTACTAGCAGCTGTAACTATGAGACGTTGAAAGTGCGTGCCGGTATCTAGTGCAGTTACCGAGGTGATTGGTAGGCCCGTTTAGAATCTCAGACGATCGCACTTGGCAGCGGTTACCCACGTAGCTAAGTTCACACTCAGCGCTCAGAGTGACCTCTACCGTTTCTACTACTGCCACGGCTATTTCTACAACGGGAAGTTGCTTAGTCCACAAGCTCGTGGCACGTTGACACGAGAACGACAAGTAGGTGACGGATACGCTCGATCATTAGTGCCAGCGAAACAAGGAGACCGAACATCTGTTTTGTCGAAAAATTTCCCGCAAGGATCGCGGTATAACGATGAACAACACTGTCACTGCTAGCTCTTCTAATAATATTACTACATGGTTTAGCCCAATTATTGATTGATATATATGTATGTATGTATATATATATATATATATATATATATATATATATATATATATACAGGTAGTTCAACAGGTTCTTAAACTTAGCTTTTCAGAATTCGAATTTTGGCGCGCTTTTACCGCTGCTGGAAACGGCAACTTTTCGACGGCTAGCAGTCAAAATATTATGGTGATTGGCCGTTGCGATTTCGTTTGATCGCTTTTCCCGTGCAACGTATCGGCGTGATTTTGAAAATGGAGAAAAAAGAGTTTCGAGGTGTTATCAAGCATTTTTGTTTCAAAGATTGGATTGCGACCCAAGTGAACACTGAGTTAGACGAGGTGTACGGTGACTCTGCGCCATGTTTTGCCACTGTTTCCAACTGATCTAATGATTTAAAAAGAGGTCGCAGGAGCGCCGAGGATGAACTACGTTCAGGACGCCCAAAAACGGCAACTGATGAGAAAAACGTGAAAAAAGTGCGGAAAATCATGGCCGCACTTAAGCGAGTGAACATTAGGGAGACAGCGGAGGCCTTGGGATCAGTTTGGGTAGTGTGCATTTCATCCTGCACGAGAACTTAAAGATGAAAAAGCTCAGAGCAAAATGGATGCCGCATTTGCTCAATCAAGGCCGCGTGTTTCCGCTTCACAGCGAAATTTGGCCAAGAGGTCGGATTTTTGGCGCAGATTCGTGACTGTCGATGAAAGCTGGGTCCATCACTGTACTCCCGATACCCAAGAAGCATCTCGCCAATGGTGTGCACCTGGTGAACCTCCGAAGAAGGTGCGGACAATGGCATCGGCCGGAAAGATGATGCCTACGGTTTTTTGGGACCAACGTGGAATAATTCTGGTCGACTACCTTGAGAGCGGTAAAACGATCACGGGAGAATATTATGCAAGACAAGAAACAAAAAACGGCCCGCTTTGCAGAAGAAGGTTGTCCTGTTTCACCAGGACAATGCTCCTACACACAAGTCGCGGCAAGCATCGGCAAAACTGGCCCAATTGAGGTTCAAACTTGAACAACTTTCCTATTCTCCAGACCTGCCCCCCTCGGATTATTTCTTTTTTTTTAAGAATAGTCTCGGTGAAAAGCGTTTTTTCAGCAATGAAGAGGTTAATACTGCTGTAAATGCCTATTTTCAGTCTAAAGACGCGGAATTCTACTCAAGAGGTATAAATGCTCTGAAATCTCGGTGGGAAAAGTGTATTGAGCTCTCGGGGAGTATAACAAACAAGAAAAATTAAAAACAATATTTGGAAAATTCTTGGTTTTCATTTTAAGAACTTGTTGAACTACCTGTATATATATATATATATATATATACAGTTGTACTGTGAACTTTCTCCAGTGAGGCTATATCACAGGATAAGCTCGGCGACTATATTACTTAGCCATAAGACAATATTGTGACATTATAAGAGGCTTGACATGAAAGTTATAGTCTCTAAAAAAAGGAGACCTAAATGCAATGCTACAGTCACAGACGAAACTCTCACTACTTGGAGAACACGCTCTCAAACCATTAGATTACTGGATACGACAATCACACTAAGGTCACGAATCGCGCGAACTTCGTTAATAACTTGATTGTCAAGAGTGTAATTAAAATCAATACGACTGACACTTAGAACAGCACAATTAGGAACCGTCAATTTCGTGCCATTGTCTATGGCCCAACGAGCAACGCTATCAATAGCCGCCCGTAGCAATTGCTCCGAGCTGTCTTGTTTTATGATATTAAATATATTTTCAAGTCGCCTGTGTAAAGTTGTATAATACGTCGTCCGATAGGTATACGTTAATTTCATGGTTGTTGTTTGTCCACAATATCAGACCGAGAGCGGGTCGTTGAGGCGCGCCTGATGCTTAATGTCCTGAATGACTCGACAATGCATCTCCAACTTTGACAGCAAACAGACCATTGCGTGTAAAAGCGCCGCGCAGATTCACCACGCTATGATCGCTAAGGCAGGTATCTTATTGAGGAGTTGACTATGGTCTACCATACCGGCGTGCGCACAGTGGATATCTTACTACGGGCCGCGTTGATCTAAAAGTTTCACGATGACTAAACACAATATAGTGCTTGTCGACTTCGGATACAACAGGTCAAGGGGAAGAGCATATAGTAAACCCGTTAGACTTTTAAAGATATTGCGCAGGGGACACTTAAGTGTTTAACGACAAATACCGGAGCTGGGCTTCTCTAAGTGCAAAGACCGACGTGAAATATGTGCGAAAAGCCTCTGTTCAAGAGGTTGGCTCCGTAACGATATTGCCGTCAGAAGACAGAGAACCAATGGCATGTCTTAGTCTAAGACGCTGCTTGGCACAGCTGAGGAACGAACGGGCACTGTAAATACTAAGATGTACACTTAATCATGCCAAAAGGTCTGAATTCCAATAAAATAGGAATGTTGTTCTAGCCTGCGAAATTTTGCTTATGTTCGAATGCGATGGGAAGTTTGCTACGCAAAGTTGTTATTCACAATACCTTGACTTGCAGTGTGAGTAGGCTGATAAGGCCCGCTGCTCCGTAGAGTATTGGATCTCACAATAAAATAGGTTTCAAGGTCGTGTTTATTTGAAAGGGATCGCACTCAGAACGAGTCTATGGCTAGTTTATTTAATGTTGCATTTGTTAATAGTCAAATATTAGTTGTTGCTGTTACGGCATTTCTGGCGGTACTTCCCCCGGCGATGGACGCGACCCCACTACGGCCACTGCATTGCCACGTTGAGCTTCCATGGAGATACGCTGCACCAGGTATTCTCCGGCTTGCGCGTCCTTCGTCACAACAGTTACCCCTCTTTCCGAGCTCGTTGAGGAACGTGACGGTCGCCTCATCCATTGGCCCTAACGTTCCAATGGCGATCGGCTGAATTATGTATTGCGACGACAGCTCCCTGTACTTCGACAATTTGCGACCTTCAGCAAGACGTGCGCTTGCGCCAGCTTCCTGACTTGTGCGCACAATGTAACTGCTGTCAAGCGTGCATGAAACCGTCGCGTCCCATACTAGCAGACGGCCCCGTTCCCGTGGTGTTAGGGTTTCTCCATCTGGGCGTAGGAGGCTGTTGGTGCCACACATGTCGAGGGGCTCTTGTTGTCGCATTGTTAGGCAGTAAAAAGTGTCTCTAATATAGTAAAATCATCTGTCGCTGGCAGTCAGCGTCAGAATGCGTTCAGATTTCTGACAACATTGCAGCGCCGGGAAATTTATTTCCCAAATTGGTCCTGAACTCGTTGAGGGTCAAAAACATATTGCAACCGTATGGCATCCAAACGTGAAATACAGTAAGTCAATTTAGGTACGAAGTAGAACATAGTTAAATATATATATATATATATATATATATATATATATATATATATATATATATAAGGAATACTCAACACGGATAATGCAGCCTCAGCAATATATGTATGGAATTTAAAATCTGTATCAAGAGCGACAGCAGTTTATAGCTTTTCTTTTCGTTCTCTATGTACCTATCAAAGGTGATTCGCTTAAATGAATGAGTTTATAGCTTTCTGGAGCTCCGGTCTGTCATATCCGTTGTAACCCGCCATAGACAACATAAGATCGTCAGTGTATACTTTGTAATTGGAGCGAAGACAGCAAAGCTATTTACCAAGGTCAAGGACACATACCTGTATTGTGTATAACCTATAGACTTAGGTCGAAGCCTAGCGACGCCCCAGACGAACAGAAAACTTGTCAACAACAACAAGTCGAGTAATGACATAAACAGTTTCTTTGACGATGAACTTACGATTCGTTAGACAGCCGCGCCATCGGTGTAAAACCTGCATTTTTGTTTGTTTGACGACAAACCATGATTAACATGATCGAAGAGGCGCCTAAATTCGGAAATATAGTGCGTAGGGAGGTGTTCTGTTCCAGACTAAGGCCTAATTATGGGTTACTTCTGGCTAGCTTTGTAGCCGTGGACCTTTCCTTTGTATAATGCTGCGGTGAGTTAAGTATGTCGTTATCATTCGTTGAGTCGACATCGAGATTCTGCATCACTAGGCAGTGATCTTGCGCTACCCGAATAGTAATTTTGAGGCAAGTTCCTTAATCCGTTTTTCACCAATTGACACAAGGAACAGCGATGGGATTTACGAATCTTCAAAGCTGCGTGTAGATAGGGGTAAGCTCGGTTACAACGTCAGCGCGTTTAGCAAATGTCTGACTGCATTTAAGTCTAAGTTTTTCAGCTTATTCTAGACAACTTCTGACGCTATAACATACTATTGTTCAGTAGTCTCTCAGTACATCCGCTCGTGAGAAGAGGACTGGGTAGCAAACATCTGGCTACATATTGAACTAGAACCGATGCTTTGTCGTCATTCTGTGCAGCAGTGCTCTTATCAGAGTTAAGCGGAGAAACCCCGTTCTTTGTACTCAGGTGTTTATTGACATATCTGACAAAATCTCTTGAATAACGGCCGAATTTAGGGCTCTCTAAGGGCAAAATTGCGAGCCGCACGGCAGCTTGTTGGGGCAGCCCTAAATGAGCTTACTGAGCTGCTGCTGCTGCGTACGAGTTATCACATCATCGATAATGTGTTTATACCTTAATGGGTAATTTGTTTCAACAATGTGTAATACATAATAATATAGCATCCACAAACATGTGATACTGACCATTGACACCGTTACGTAAAGAAATTTTGTTAAGCTTTTAGAGGGCTGACTGATAGCTCCGATATCATTATTATACGTACTACGGAGTTCAATTTTATTTTGCCGCCAGAAATGTTGGACCTCGCCGACCAGGTGAGACGAGCCTTGGAAAACATTCTTAACTTGACGCTCGGCGAGAAGGCATGCCTACGGGTCCGGCTGGGTTGAATGGGCATCCACTTGGCCCCGGACCTTGCGGCCTGCATCGGCTTAGCCGGACTACGCTGGACGTGCTTAAACAGGGCGTTTTGTGTAAAGATGCACTCAAACTCGTTTGGGGTAAAGATGCACTCAAACTGACTGATGGGCAATAAATTCGTACTCAAAGAGCTTGGGAAGAAGCTCTTTGAGGACACAGCCGAGCCCAGATCAACCGCGCTCCTCCGACAGAGAGTGTCATTGTAACTACAAAAAGACAACGCCAAAATGATGTTGAGTGGTCGACCGACACTCAAGCAATAATATTAGAGCTATATATAATAGACCTATAATTATAATAGATAGATGGAATAATAATAAACCTTGCAGCTGAGTCAAAACGTAGGTACCCCTCAAGAGGATCCTCTCAATTGCTTGGCATTCTCCTTGCTCATCGCAGACCTAGCCCGCTATGTGCGGGAGGAGTTTAGAAACGCCTTCGTCGTCATGTATGCGGATGACATAGTAGTGGCCCACCGGAACCGCGATGCCATTCGTCGAATTGTCGGCGACGTAGAAAGTTACCTTCACCATTTGGGTCTGCAAACAATACTTGTTTATAATTTACCAACCCTGGGTATTAATAATAAGAATAACAATTATAATCCCTTGTTCAAAACAAATATTATTATTATTATTATTATGGTTTTCACTGTTATTAGTTCATTTTAGGTCAGCCCATGGCGCATATAACAGAAGCCGGGTTCCCTTGGTTTTGCGATATCCCTTAAAAAAATGCGGTACCGACATCTATAATGCCCGGTGTCTCCAAATTAATAGACACAAAGTCGTAACTTCTTGATCGCTCGAGATATTTCCTTGCCATTTTCAAATCTGCGTGTTCTGTGACCCATCTTGATTCGACAGAGCGGTGGCGAAGGTATTATAACGCCGCTGTGCATCCAGACAGACGCATTCCAGAGGAGCCTTTTGCCGTGCGACTATAGAGGTATGGTAACCCTCAGGTCGTAACTCGTTGCATCCACTCAGACATTTGGGCTCTAGTGCGGATGACATTTCTGCTCTTTTCAGTGCTCTTCTCAGTAATCTATCCAGATCCGCATGTCTTGTGTATTGTAATCTGAATGGTACTATTGCGCGGCTTCTAGAATCTGCCGGGCTCACACAGTTGATGAGTTAGGATTTATGGTACTTTCCGATATCAATGTCGTATCCACTGGCGAGTTGACAACCATTGTGGAACCGACGAAATCAATCGCTTGTGAATGGAAATTCACAGATCGACACGATGATGACCTGCCCTTAATCACGATTCGATGCATCTAGTGGTTACTGCTCTAGTGGTTCATCACGTGCATCTAGTGGTTACTGCTAACAGTTTACTATATTCTGCACTTTGATCTGGGATCACTTTGCATTCTTTTTGGCAGAAGTCGCACGGGACCTTAGGGATGGGCAATCAATTCGTACCCACGCTGGGAGGAACGGATCGGTGACCACCGCAGACGTCGGAATCGTGTTCTGCCGTCGTTAGCCATTTAATGTAGACTTAAGTCATCTGGGGGGTATTTGCAGAACCTTTTTTTGCCTGCGGCGGGATATCGTCTAAATGCACCCATCGTCATCGCGGTCTCGTTATTGGATGTACAAGGTGTGACAGAAAGGTTTTTAAAGCGATGCATATAATTGTAGAGCTCGTTAAAGCAAATATTTTTTCCAATAGAACATGGTCTCTAAGACGTCCTGTCACACCCTGTATATAGACTTTCTCCAACAGAGGTATGAAGCAGCACGGCAAATGCTGTGACCACGTCCAAGAAGAACATCTAGCAAGACTTGTTGTTGTTGTTGCTGCTGTTGCTGTTGCTGCTGTTGCTGTTGATATGTGCTGTTGCTATTGTTGTTAATATTTGTTGTTCTTGTTGCATGTAGGTACGCAGCGGCGGGTGTCCGCCTACGTGCCTCGCCGGCCCGACAGCCGCTCATGCGGTTTGTCCAAAATTGATTATCATTAAGTGGGCGGGTGGGTGATTGAAGAGGAAGGTGGGTGATTGAAGAGGAAGTTTGTCGTCCGTCCACTTCTTCACCAAAGCAGAGACATCTAGATCTAGACGATGGATGGTGCGTGCGTGCCGACAGACGTGACACAATACGTTGACGTCTCAGCAAAACCGCCATCCGGTGTTTCTAGCCGCCGACCAGCCAAAGATTCATTAATTTCAAGAATTACCTAAACATTCTACCACTCATGTATCGAAGCCGATCACCACGGTACATCAATGGTCAATCGGTAATGAAGCACTTAATCGGTCAATGATAATGAAGCATCGTAATCGTCAAAAAATATCAAAAATAAAGAGGTGGTAGAAACTTCAGAAAGATGGCCTCTGCTTTTTTTGCTTGGGATGGCTGCTGCTGCTACTGCAGCAGTCGTTGTTGTTGTTGTTGTTGCTGTTGTTGTTGTTGTGGTTGTTGCTGTCGTTGTTGTTTTTTGCCACAGTGATACACAGACAGCCGGAACGCACGCCTAGTGTTTGAATGAGGCGGCCCTCCCCGAATGAAGAAGGCTCGATATAACAGAAATTGCCATAGTCCGTAACCCTGACCCTTGTTGGGGATGTCGCTGCGCGGGAGTGCCATCACCATCACCGTCGTCGTGGTCGTCGTCGTCTTCGTCGTCGTCGTCGTCACTGCCGCCGAAGTTGCAATAACAGAAGTACAGATAGATGCCGAACGACAAGCAGCAAACGCCGAAGTCGATGTAGAAGCATAAGCTACAGAAACAGAAGCAGCAGCTGCAGCAGAAGTAGTGAACGCAGAAGCCTAGCAGCTTAAATCTTGTCGCCCTCCCCACGTAAGGAGGCGCTTCTCAAGCCCTCCGCCACTTCACACACGCACGCATTCACGCACATTCCGGATCAATCCCGCAAAGATCGTCCGCAGACCGCGCTCGTCCGGACCGCGGTCAAGTCGAATCGGGCCGCTGTGATTGCGAGCGCGGCCCTATCGCCCGCTGCCGGCGCTGAAGGAACGTAATGCATTGTCGAAACGAGAGAGCAGGCTCGACCGACAGAAGGAGGAGGAGGAGGAGGCAGAATCATCGGAGGGGCACATAAAGGGCGCGCGACAAGCGACACAGAGAAAAAAACGCCTAAAGAGCAACGCTCAGCGACAAGTCAAGCGAGAAACAAAGATAGATTGATAGATAGACAGACAGATAGTAGCTAGATAGGTACGTATACTTCGTGTTTATATCTGACAGTGCGTGAAACAGAGAGCCAGCCGGAGAGGGGAACGGGGGGGCGGGGGGGGGGGGGGTGAAATAACAGTCGACAAACGTCGCGAACGCCGAGGGAAAGAACGTACAGGAAAACGAGACGAGGTACATACACCTCAAAGCGAGTGCTGTTCGCTGGCAGTGCTTAATTGTTATCTGCTCTTGAGCCTTGAGATGGCAGCGGCGGCAGCAGCAGCAGCAGTAGAAGCAGCTACAGTAGTTATACTGTAGCAGCGGTACCAGCCAGAGGCTGGTTATCTTAATCGCCACGGTGTCGGGGGTCGCGTGTTCCCAATGATCCCAAGTCTTTTTGTTGTTCTGGCGGAGTCGGTGACGAGGGCGGCGACATGCGACTCGCCAAAAAATCGACGAACACAAAACGGTTACAAGTACTACCACATATATATATATATACATATATATATATATATATATATATATATATATATATATATATATATATATATATATATATATATATATATATACATATATACAAATACTACAGCCTATATATATATATATATATAAACCGCCGCGTCGGTGAGAGGAACTTTGGCCAGGTGGACCAGCCCCATCTTGGACCTAGAGCCTTGAGTCGTTAGTTTTCAGTACGTTATGTGACACATTGTGATAACAGACCACATGGACAAATAAATTTGCCGGCGGGCTATGTCGGTCCTATATATATATATATATATACATATATACCTTTTAAGGGACCGTTTATTAGACACGCGTTGCAAACGATTTAACATAGCAGGCCCCCTTTTTAATCTCGTTCATAATATATTAGCGCACAATATCATTTGGGTGAAAAACGGCGACCACTATGTACAAACACCCGTAACACAAACCATCGGGGTAGCCCAGGGAGACTCAGCTAGCCCATTTCTTTTTATTTTGCACGCGACTGGACTCGCGGACTTACTGCGTAATCTTAAAGCCCATTTTGCATTTTATGCTGACGACCTAGTCATTTTAGCAAAATCTCGTAACCATCTACAGTTTTACCTCAACAAAACTGCGAAGTAGTGCGAAGAAAACAAGCTCATGATTAACGCGAAAAAGTGACAGGTCTTACGCTTTAGCAGAGGAGGGTCATACGCGGCCAGGGATCATGATCTGTCAGTATATGGACGAGCCACTTAAATTAGTTAGCCACTTCTCGATCTAGGCGTCACACTAACTCCCGGGCTCTCTTTTAGCAGACATATCGAGGAGATGCAAGCAAAAGCTACGTCTGCAATATTTTTATTAGGCAATATGCACGATGTGAACGTAAAAACAGCTATAAATTGCTTTAAAATCAAAGTACTCCCTGTAGCAACACATTGCCTTTCCACAATTGCACCATACCTGATCCTCAGTCATATAAAAAGTCTAGACAAGCTAAAGGCCAGATATGTTAAGCGTGTTTTGCGGCTTCTAAAGTGCGCGTCGGCAACACTTGCCTTAGAGATGTGCGGAGAGAGAACACTGATTGAAGACCTAGCACTTAGTAACACACTATTTACACCGCATATTCTAGACTCATATCGAGCCTACAGAGCAAACAGAAGTTTAAAATTTGTAGCTGAGAATTATACTGATGGCCCGGCCTTTTCTTCACGTAGATGGAAAGGAGCCATGCAAATAAACCGCTCACTAATCTGCCGAATAACCTGACACGAGTACCACCATTACATATGCATGAAGCCAAGCTATTTTAATATTGAATGATGTGTTTGTAGCTTTTGCGGAGAGTATGATATTGGACGCTATCATATACTTGTGTGCCCAGAAATTTGTGGAACGTCCTTATCATCCAAAGTTAAATTTATATTGTAAGACCAAAAAATCACATTGTGCCACCTTGTGAAAATTGAATCAACTGTCTACCAACTTTGTGGTGAAATAAATACTGAATTGATTTGAATTATATAACTTTTTATGTTGTTATGTTAATATTTATATTGATTTATTATTCGCGTAACATGTATATTTACATACACGTGTCACCCTATTGATATCAAAAGCGGCACACCTTAGAGCGGCAGCATATATATTACCTAAGCACCCATATCATCAATATATCCTTCAATAACTACTAAGTGTTTGCCTCACATTGGGACAACCTCTTCTTTGTAATATCAACCTGGTAATCTTTAACAATTGGTCCTTAAGCTAGGGCCTCCAACAAGGATTTATATATATATATATATATATATATATATATATATATATATATATATATATATATACAAAAAGGTATCTAAACATTTAAGAGATCCCGTCAAATCTACATATATACTTGAAATATGTTACTCGATTGTTTCATTATAATTGATCTAAATATATATATATATATATATATATATATATATTATGGTTTCTTAACACCCATGTTGAGTGAAATTATAAACATATACATCAGACAGAACTAGTGCTTCCTTCACGTAATTGGGTCTTCTCTCATCTTGCTAGTTCAGCTATTGACTGAACTGCTGGACATGCTGCGGCGTGGTATCTATCGCACTGGGCAGAGCACCTCGTGCACCTGCAACACTCCTGAGGAATTCTTCTGTGCTGCATAACACGTGATGAAACCCGTGGGCTGCAAAAGCCGTAGTTAAATGTCTGTTTTTGTATCCGGCTGCTCGCCAGGCCATATATGTATATATATATCCCTCTGCATAAATCTACTTTGTTTTTAAGACATTTACATTGTTCACCCGTATGGAGCTCGTTTGTGTCCAAACGCATGGCTATGCCTTAGGGTGTTCAGAGACGATTCCTGAAAATGTTCTGCGGAAAATGTGACCGATCGGGCCGACTGCTGTTAACCTGCTACACTGTCATCTTTATCTAAGAACAACGACGAACATGCAGGTACTATGAGCGAAATTTTATTGACCACGATTGCAGAAGCCAAATAATGCTTGCACATAACTGCATCACATGAATGGACAATCTTCAATCATACGTACGCTTGGCGTGTAGCCCAAGAACCACACAGCCGGGCGGCTTTGTAGCATAGGTCCCTGCATCCCAACCTCCCTGACCCTACCTTTTCCAAATATAAGCGTTTCTCTTCTATTAAATAGTTTCCTATGTGTGCTACACAACGACGTAGTGAAGCAACTCCGACTCAGTCCGGTACGAACGCTGTCTTCCTCGAGTCAACACACCTTAGATAGATAGGTAAGTTTTCTTCATGTGCAGCTCGGGAAGCAGAAGATCCGCATGCAGATCAAATCGATAACTGCACAGCACTGTCCGCGACGCAGCAAAGGCCGAACAGTCAAGCCACGCAAGACCCAATGAATAATCCAGAAGGCTATTACACTGTCTAAGTAGTACTAATAGTGGTAGTAGTAGTAGCAACAGCTAGGAAATCGATACGTGTGAGGCCCCGTGACAGGTGGCGCTCGCCTGTCGCCGCAACTAATGGCTTTACAATTAGTCTTACTCAAGATTGGAGTGAGCCGATCGCTCTAGGAGAGACTGTGAGGGCACTTGTTGGACGACAGACGACGGTACTCGAACGAACAACCGTGAGGCTGGCCACTTCAAGCAGCCGTTTCGTCGCTTGCAATCTGCAGGAGGAACGGTGCACCTTAAACCAGACGCAATGAACACAACACAAAACGAGAGAGCAAGACCTGTGTACGTGTGCGTTCATTTCTCAATTGTTATTAAAAATGACTAATAAAACTAAATAAGAGAATGGCAATCATCGTTCTTTCATTATAACGACACTGTCTGTATCTACAAATCCACTACTGTTTGTTCCTAAACTTGCGTACCACCACAAACAAAACAGATATTAGCAATATCACTAAGCGATAGAGCGCAGCTTAATTAGATGAGGCGTATATGTGAAATGGTTCCATAGTAAATACTAATATGAGTCAAATATGACTAGCGGATGTTTAATCGAATGCATTCCGCTTAGTTGCTACACTATGTTATTATATATAATATATATATAAATATATATATATATATATATATATATATATATATATATATGTTTTCCTTGTATATGTTATGAACATCAGAATGACCTTGACGTAAATAAATGAGCGGATGCCATGGCGCCTATACTTACTTAAAGAGCACTCACACGATAGACATTTAGCCAGTTGGTCGTTTAACATTCGCAGCGGAACTGCTTAGCAAGAGTGGACCTGCGAGAGCTATCCTTCGTACGCACAGACTTAGACGCAATTAAATATTGGGACAAAAGCGTGACTTCTATCGACTACACGCTCGACACTCGAAATACTGACCTGAATTTATATCAACCTGGAAGAGACAAGGCCGCTCTAACAGCCTAGAGAGCTTTGTCGAGCAAGAAGAATTCGTCAGAGTATCTTTGGTTTGGCTTACGAAACTGGCCTGGAAAGGACGCAGCAAGAACCTCAAAAAACTTTGCCGGGAAATGTTGCAACTGTGGGACTAGTCGTAATCTCTCTCAATTTCTAAGTGTGTTACTGTTAGCTAATCGGTTCGTATTCGCCTAGCCTCGGTAGGGCCAAATTTAAACAAAAGGAAAATTGATGGTCCTAGCTTTTACTGCATATTCGAAACGCAGCTTCCAGCTTCGAAAAAATGGTCAAAGTCTTCCCTCCTCCCCTCCCTCTCTCTGTTTCTTTCTCTCTCTCTCTGTGGTAGAGAAGCTAAACTTGACATTAGATATTGTTTACACTAAGCGGTGCGTTTTTGTGTGTGTGTGTGTGTTTATGTGTCTATATCTATGAATGTCTATGTACAAATATATGTACGTGTGTGCAGGACGTGACGTTGCCGGGCTAGACGATAGAAGGTAGAGTTGACGTCACCCGCCCAACGGTGGAAACAACGACAACTGAATAACAACCAGCATAGAAGTTTACCCTGTTTGCAGCGGCGGAAACAAGGTTGTATACGATGACTACTACCGTCAGAAACACTGTGTCCATCGCGTAGCCAGATGCTGCCGTGGATGTTGGCAAGATATCGAATTAGTTACAAAAATTGCTACTGTACTAAAAATATCATTCCAAGTTGTTTAGGATTGTACATCTACCCGTCTTCCTCATCATAGCATCAAAGACACTAGCTGTGGCAGCATTATTAACAACAACAACAACCGCAGTACCAACAATAACAACAACAACAACCGCAGTACCAACAGCAACAACAACAACAACAATAACAAAGACAGCGATTATGCTGTTTGGCGAATGAGGTAAGATCGAGCCCCGTCGACTCACTCTCGTATCCGTGATTACAGGAAGGCCTCGCTGCGGGTGCATTAAGCGCGCTCCTTGAGGAGACGAGCTAGCGAGCTGACACTGACTCACTGGATGGCTAGGGAAACAAACACACACACGGTTTTCGCTAACGGACGCCGTTGCCTACGCTCGAAGGATGCAAATATCCGCGCGTGACTGATTAACTACTGGTGGCAGATTGCTCATCCGTCTATAATTACGACGACGATGATGATGACGACGACGACGACGAAGACGACAAGGTATTAGCTTGCTGTACATCGACAGGTCCCAGACGGGCGGCACTTTCGAATGTGAAACGACACAATCGCGAACCCCCGTACGAAAACGCTTCACACTTCGGTTGTCTAGGCTGGCGTCTGAGCAAGCCTAACGCACGTGCAGGCATTGTCTATCGTGCCATCGTGACGTCAACAGCCGACGACGCGTCAGGACAACTCGCCTCGCGACAGCCTATTGGATTTGGCCTTCGTAGACTCATCTACAAACAACAGCTCGTGGTCAGCACGGCTCTGCTGGCTGCCGTAGTGGATGTTCGTGTTCAAGCGTCGTCATCGCCGATTATGGGACTCTCTATCTAAATATATATATATATATATATAATCTCTGAATAAAAAATAAAATGCATTATCATCCACCCCATAGTTGTTAAAAGAAATTACGCGCTGAAAGCTTGTAAAGAGTTTTAGGTCTCGCAAAGGGTGGTGGCGTATGGTGAGAGTATGGTGGGCATATATAGCATTTCGTCTCTTAATTTCGTTAAGTATGTATTTACTCACTTCCCAACATTCTACTACATAGTTGGCTACTATATATATATATATATATATATATATATATATATATATATATATATATATATGTTTGATAAACGTAAAGCTTTTCATTGTAAAACGATGATCAATGTGCGCCGATGCTTAGTCCGAACATGTTGGTTAATCAAACTTACTATAAAAAAGGCATTAATTGCGCTAGCAAATCGTCAAGAAACTGCGACAAAGCAAGCGAATTAAGTAAACGACTCAGGCTCAACTCGTGCCCTACAGACTATGGCAATGAATATGGACTATTTCTCTCTCGTTCGCTTTCATTACCTGATTGCGTCAACATCGGCTTCCGAGTGGATGCCTACTCGGTCAGGCTTATACACTGAGGTAAACAATGAAGCTGCGGCGCGACCGCATAGGGTGTAGCTACGGTGACTCAATACGTGACGCGATTTTTCCTTAAAAAGCCTTCTCACAGGGTGCACTGGCTACCGCGCTGCCCCGCGATACGCCTGTTTCGTCATCTGCCCCCAATGGTTTTGCTTGGCCAATGTTTGTGCATAGTCTACGAGTGCAAATGTTTACGATATACGATATGCGTCACGACCCTTAGTCGCTTGGTTTTCTCTCCTTGTTCCAACCTTTCTCCACGGCAGCAAGCACGGGGGTTAGGGCGCCCCCCCCCCCCCCATCGTACGCTTTATGGCTAGCGATTCTTCGAAAACTAGAGTGGCAAGGCTAGTGCTTCTAGTCTTCAAGGGAGAATCGATAAGTCTTCTAGGCTTCTAGTCTAGCAAGTCCTAAAATGATGGGAAAAGAAAAACTCCACGGATGACTATCTTGAAGATTTTTCACCTTCTGTCGTGACAGCAATGAAGAATGAACTGTGCCTCAGCCGATAATGTCTGTTGCACGAAAGTTTCGCTACGGCATCGCGAAATACATGGCTGTTGCATGCGTGTGCATTCCCACATACGATTGTTATCGTTTTATTTTAGTGTTTGGCTTACTAAAGCGATTACTGTATCCGAGTACATTCGCACGCTATTATTACAATGCGTATGATGGTATTGCTCTAAGGTTCTAAGAAGCGCTATAATGTAGCCTAAACTGATCACGGGATATGCTCATCCGTATCGCTACCATTTGCTGGTATTTTGATTAGATGATACCGACAATCATTTAACGTGTTTTTTTTAAATAATTAAAATTGTAGCATTTATAATTATAGTAGAAATAAGAAACACCATAGATACTTTTAATCAGGTGTTTCTGCTATCTGTTGAGCTAGCTAAATTGGCTTTATAGTATATTGGATTATAATCGAAAAGGTACCTACGAAAAGGTACATCTAAACATGTACCGCTATTTGTCTTTGTGCCTTGCTAACTACACGAATATTATTACTATTCTTAATTTTTAAAAGCCTAAACAGAAAATGCTCAGTCGTCGGCACGTAAGTCTAGTTGGTTTTGAAGCTAGCCACTAAACTTAAAGAAAAATTGACCTTCTGAGAATGTTTGCATTAATGCTTATGCGTGTATATGTGTATGAACTGCGAATAGGTAAACAATGTAGATCAGGTATTATTGCTTTCTGTTCGTCGACTTTCGTCAAACCATGTTCAGGATATTAGTTTTTGGCCAGGCGTGCAAAGAACGACCAGGCTAAATTCAGTTCCACTGATTTAAAGCGTGCTAGCAAAGTACGCACCAACTGCACAGCGTCGCCACAAAACTAATCAGGATTAATTTATATTGAATCAGATACGCTTTTGCTAACATCGTTAACAAACCAGCTGGGTCGTAACGTGCAGAGTTCGGAATCGTTGTAAGCACTCGGTTTAATTTGTGGTGCATTGTAGATATGTATAGCACCGAACAAAAGTAACACCATAACTAAGGCACATTGGTGGATTAGACCACGGATTGGGGCATTGTCCACTTTGACACACGCTACACGAACACGTTTTTGAACCGCTTTTTCAGAACTACTGATAAACGTCTAGTTAAACTGTCAGCTGATATGTAGAAGTTATGACAATGAGATATGACTACATTTGTAGTGGCTGTGGCTTAGGCGGCTAACACCGTTTGAAACGCGGCGTTGCCATGGTAACCACGGTTAGCAAAAACAATCGCTAGTTCGAGCCCCGGCCATGCTGGTTGTATTTGTTGGACGTGGTTGTCATTGCCCTGCTGCTAAATATCTCTGCTGGAGAAAGCCTATATAAATCCAGTACGAGAACGCGATGACGATAGATGCATTTAGACGATATCGTGCCACAGGCAACTTTACGAGCGTTTAAAATGTGGTTGTCAGTGCGTTAAGAAAATGGCGATTATATTATGGCGCGTTGTATTTGACGTAGCATGCTTAAATTCCGACGTAACGGACATACAATTATAGACCTTAAACAAATAAAAATGCACATTTTGAACTACTCACGGTTTCTGTACACACTTGCGATGGTTACAAATTGTACATGCAGCAGCGCTGAATTGAACGCAAAGCACACGGTTATGCATACATGACACAACTCAAACTATTCACGAAGCATTTAAACTCTGTACTCTCAATGCACTATCGTTCGTCATATTTATTTTCGACATAAACGTAAAAACCTTCATCTAGGCAAACATTGTCTATCATGTGTGCGTATCAAGTGCTGCGTACACGGGCTTTCAGCCTTACGAACCACACGACTATAATGTTGTAATACACATAAAATACTGTGAATAAAACGCACTTTAAAAAAACACAAAAAAAATTGCCTGCATGTGTAGGCTCTTTGCAGCTGGTAAACTATGTTGGAAACCTGTGCGTCGTGTGTGGTTGCATATGCATACGGCTGTTGTGTTTTGAGAGTATGTTTATTCTATAAGGATATGGGTAGCATGCAGCTTTCTACAAGAATAGAGATAGCACCGACAATAATTATTATGTGCATATTACCAGATAGGTCAAGACAACGGCGAGAACAACAACAACAACAATCTCAACAAAAAATAGTAACAAGAAAGGATTCAGCAACAACAGCGATCAGTTCAAGCAACAACAGTAAATATATTAAAAAAATATGTAGCAAAGCAAAACAACAACCACAACAACAATCTCACACAATAAGGCAGCTTTACTGGCGGGCTTCTCTGCAACCCAGACTCTTTGCACCCTTTATTGAGTATAGAACAAAAGCCGTTTTCTATTCGATTCAAGTATAGCGACATTAGCAACGACGTCAACAATAACAGCTTTCATGACAGCGTCAGCAGCAACAACAACAATTAAGTGTAGACACAACAAAAAATGATCGAAAAGATGAATGCCCTTGGCATCATGCCTGGACGCTATGAGGCGTTACTACTTGGGAAATAAGCGTAGGTACAGGGTCACTCCCTGTGGTGGCCCCGATGATTGCGTTGTGTGGTTCGCACTGAAACACACCAATGCGGTCGATGCATGCGTTACTTCCAATGAGACAGCTGCAAACACGCTCAAATACACACATAAACACGCTATACGACTAACGATTATAAATCATTTTTTTCTGTTACAGATCATATGATATTGATGTACATATTGTGAATACTGCTGATCGTCTTCTTGCTAGCACTTCTACCTCGACGACGACTATAACTTGTTCGTAACCATATACAAAAAAAAATGCTGTTACTCTACAGCTAATTAAACGAAAGTAACTATCTACAACCACGTTCCCCGTGCTCCCTATTCTGTCGCCCGTCTTAGATATAAGCGCGTCTGTGGCGGCGACGTGGTCTATACGACTAGTGCACTAGTCATGGTTATCATCTAGAGGGGTATCGTTGGTTCGATCTTCGATGTTGATTAAATTTTCTTTGAGCGATGCTCATTGATGCAGAATATAAATGATGATAGCCCATATATCGCTGAGAGTCAGCAGCCGCTGACTGCTGCCACATAAAAACTGAGAATTCCCTAGAATTAAAAGCAAATTCCGAGAAAAATGTTCCGAGAAAACTTAAATAAAAGCGCTTAGAAAGCAGCACGAAATCTGATTAACAAAACGAGGCAGCGGCAGCAGCAGCGCGGTGGCGGATCTACCACGGGGGTAGTCTGACGTGTAGCGAATGTTTCTGTTTTCTTGTTGGAACGCACTCACTTAGAGCAATACCAAAAAAAGAAAAGAAAGCCACTGTTAACCAAAGATGTACTAGGATTCGCTAGATGATTGCAGATGCTCCGCATCCGTTGCTCTGCCCTTAAGGCACATCACTTCCACTAATATTGCTGTTCATTAGTCTTTTGACGTTGTTGTTGTTATTGCTGTTTGTTGTTGTTGTTGTGTCCTACAAGTGGTGAGTCTGTCGGCAGAAAGCTATTGACGAAGCTATTTTCCGGGCGCGCCCAGAGAGCCTATTCCGTTTTCGATAATCTTCGTCAGAAGCAATTCACGTCTTCGCCGGCGACTCACGCCCTGCGTGTGGGAATCGGTTCACCTCACGGAACAGCACAACCGATGTCGAAATGGCGCTTAAGTCGACGTTGCAACGTTCATAACGGGGTACACTCTAGACGAATGGTTTCAGCGTGCTGTGAAGCTATGACTAGCTCGTGAATTGCATCATCTTGACATGCATAGTACGTTGTAGACACAAAAAACTGCCCGTGATATTAAGGTTAAGTAGCCGAGGTAACAAGGTCAAGCAGACAAGGTTTAGAAACTACGCTTTGCTTAGACCTCTTATGTGCTTGTATATTTCACCTACACAGCTGTGCAGTGGAACTGTCTTTTGGCAATGCAGACCTTTTGTCAACAGAAATAAAGTGCTCCTGTATTGTGTTGTATAATGACGCTACGCTGGCAAATAGAGAATGGATTTGATCGGGAACTTCAAACAACACGATTAGTCAATGCTCAATTAAATCCGTCTGCTCAAAGATTGGTTGCGAATATTTTGATAGCGTCGATAGACGGCGGGGAACCTTAAGCGAATGTCATTGCAAGCAGCACTTATATATATATATATATATATATATATATATATATATATATATATATATATATATATATATAAATCATTGTATATAACCAGTGTCAAACCAAAGGGGGCACCTCGGGAGCAGACGATAAAGGCAACCTCGTGTAAAGTCCATTGCGTGCATATGTATCAAGAGGAAATAATAATAATATTAATAGTAATAATAATAATAATAAATGGAACTACAAGCTTGGCTGGCTTGATTGGCTTTTTCTCTGTGCTGCCGCGGCTGTGAGCTGGCTACAGACGCAGTGTTTGCTGGTCGTTGGTTGATTCGCAACAGTTATTTCTGCAGGTGCCCCACATAGCCTTATCATCACGACCGAAGCGTATTCGCGATTCTTGGCCGTAGCACATGGCCTTATCGCGGACGGAGCGGCTTAACGATGTTTAGCCGTTAGTTTGGGCAGAGTAGCGAATCGGACGACGAACGATGATCCGGATATGACGAGTTTCGCCGCTCGTCGTGGGAGATGCTGGCTGGCAAACAACGAAGGAAGAAGGAAACAAACATATGGGCAAGAAAACCCTATGGGGTGCGACGATGCGATAGGGGTGCGGATGGGGTGGCCGCCGTTCGTGCCATTATGAGGAACGGCAGTCCAACAGAAAGAATGGCGGATGGCGTTTTCGCTCGCGTTCCGCTAGCGCCAAAGTCCGAACACTTCTGTAATGTTTGGCGATGATTTCTTCAACATCTGGAAGCTGCTCCGCGACGCCGGGGTCCGAATCGAGCGCCGCGCGTCTCAACTACAAAGCAACAAATGTTTATGTTGTCCTTGCTGCTGCTGCTGCTAATGTTGTTGTTGCTTGCTGCTGGAGTTGGAAGCTGGTGATAGCTGGGGGGTGATGGGGCTGATTTTCAGTGCTTCGCACTGGTGGAGTCGTGGGATGACGACCGGGGGTGCGGGCGTTCGTTTATTCGCTGTTACTCGCTCGCTCGCTCGCCTGCTCGCTCGAACGAACGAACGAACGAAGAACGCGCGAAGAGTTGATGCGTTCGCTTTAAACGACTTCGACGAAGAAACGCGTTTGGACGAAGCCTTCTACGGTGTCTGTTGACCATATGCATTGTTGGTGCTCGAGCTCGACCACCGATGCTGACCGACTCAGCTGACTGAGAGCTTCAGAGAAAAGTTGACGAGTTGGATGGCGGGTTGGCCGATTGATCGGCTGACTGAGTGACCGACTGACGGACTGGAAGCTTAGCAGCCGCGCAGAAGCGCATCCGGCCCAGCGTCATGGATGGAGGCAGATGTCGAAAGCAGTGGCGGTTGCAGGATCAGGGGCAGCAGTAGCAACAACAGCAACAACAACAACAGCAGCAACAGAAACAGCAACAACAACAGCAACAGCAACAACAACAGAAGAAGTAGATGATGAAGACGAAACAAAAGCAGAAAAGAAGACAACGACGACGACGACGACGACAAAGAAAAATAACAGGAGCAAGAAGAAAAGCAAGGGAAGAATGACCACCAGGAAGAAGACGACCAAGAAGATGAAGATGTTGAAGTCAAAGAAAAGGAAAAAGCCAACGAAACAGAAGAAGCAGCAGCAGCAGAAGAAGAAGAAGAAGAAGAAGCAGAAGATGATGAAGAAGAAAAAAAGAGGAAAAAGAAGACGCATCGCCGACGCCGACGACGACGACGACGAAGCAGCAGCGGCGGCGGCGGCGGCACCACGAGCAACCGCAGGCAGATCGAAGTCGGATGCTGACCAGCTGTGGCGTCGGGGATGCTGACGTCGGGTGGCCGCCCATGGCGACGACGACGACGACAACGACGACCACAATGACAACGACGACGACAACAACAACGACCGGACGTCGCGACCGCAGAGCAACAGATGTCGCCGCCGCCGCCTGCGCCGGCGCTGTAACTTTACGCGGCAAGAGGCCGAGTAAAGCTACTCTCTCGCCACTGCGTGCCTGCTAGCGACGTGGTGTGCTATTTTTTCTAGCGCGGGCGAGGGTATGCAACGACGGCGTCAGCGGCTGCTGCTGCTGTTGCTGTCGCTGTCGCTGCTGCCGCTGCCCTTTGAAGCGTTGGCCCAGTGAAGATATCCCGCCAGAGTGCAAGGAGCATAAGATCGCTCCGGACCTCCGGATGAAATCATTGTCGACCACCGTCAAGATCCCACCACCACCACCACCACCACCACTGCCACGATCCCACCACCGCCATCACGAACGACACAACGGTTCTGAGATCAGTACGGCGACGACCGTTACCGCGACAAGTCGGCCATAGCCACCGATCCGATCAGGCTGAGGAGACAACCAACATCGAGGAGTTATCAGCCATCAACTTGTGCGTGTGAGGCTGTGAGGACGCCGACGACGAAGACGGCCAACGGTAGAGCCCTTATCGTCAAAACCTCGCGGTTCAGTTTGCTGTTCTGCGGCTCTGTTCTCTGTCAGTCGACTGACTCAGTCGTCGTGGTGGTGGCAGTTGTACTGGGGGAAGCAGTACAACTAGTTACTCCCTAGCACTGCATTGCATTTGCCATTACCTTCGCTGTAATCTTCTTCTTGACAATACGTCTCAGTCGTCGCCGGCAGCAGCATCGTCGTTGTCGTTGCTGCTGCTGCTGCGGCTGTCACGTGTCACTGTTACAGTCTCATTTTTTGTCAGCTGTGCAATTATCTCAATCATCACGGTTGTCGTAGAGCAACCACACGCACGCACGCACACACATCCATATTTAAGAGATCCATCTCTGTCAAACGAAACTGATTGGCTGATTGGCGGACTGACTGATTGAAATCCCAATCCTGTACTGCTATTGAAATTGAAGTTTGTGCCGACGGGTGCCACAAGTGTTTGTGTGCGTCAATACTCTCGCTGCCTGTCGTTAGTTCGTCGTTAGTTCGTCGTTGTTGTCATCTTTATCAACGCCTCAACGCCGTCGTCGTCATCATCATCGTCGTTATTTGCTGTCAGCGTTGCTGTCGTATCGTGTCGTTGTAGTGTGTTGATTGACGCCATCACCACCTCCACCTTCACAACCAACCACAACTACTTCTACGACTACGACTACAAATACTACTAAAAGTCGCGCTTCTTTCACCCCTCCCTTGTCGTCGCCGTCGCCACGATGGAGATGCTCAGCTCGGTGTGGCAGTCGCTCGAGCAGGACCCCCGCCTCAAGGGTCGGCCGCTCATCGACTCGCCGGTGCCCGTGTTCTCGATCATCGGCGCCTACCTGCTGTTCGTGCTGCGCGTCGGCCCGCAGATGATGCGCGACCGCAAGCCGATGGGCATCAAGCAGTTCGCGCGCGTGTTCAACCTCTACCAGGTGGTGGCGAGCGCGTGGACCGTCTACACGGTGTGCGCGTGCTCGCGGCAGCTCGGCATCCGGTACGGCGAGCCGCCGAACACGCGTCGCGACCCCGTCACGATGCGGCTCATCGACTGCCTCTACCTGTACATGTTCGTGCGCATCAGCGACCTCGTCGACACGGTGCTGTTCGTGCTGTCCGGCAAGCAGGGCCACGTGAGCACGCTGCACGTGTTCCACCACGTCGCCGTCGTCTTCAACATGTGGCTGTACCTGCGCCAGAACTGGCTCTACTTTGCGCTGCCCGGCATCGTGATGAACGCCGGCGTGCACGTCATCATGTACTCGTACTACTTTCTGGCCACGTTCCCGCCGATGCGGCCCTACCTCTGGTGGAAGCGTCACCTCACGCTGCTGCAGATCGTGCAGTTCGTCTGCATGCTGGCGCTGATGAGCGGCGTGTTCTTCATCGACATCGCGTACCCGCCGGCGGCGCTGCTCAACACGAGCGCGACGGTGTTCATCATCATGTGCATGTTCGTCAACTTCTACATCAAGAACTACATGAAGAAGGCGCGCGAGACGAAGCAGGACAGCGTGAAGTCGCACT